>MJUU01002915.1:0-18215 GCA_002080025.1 Modiolus philippinarum | reverse complement strand
GGCATATTTACAAAGTTTCTATGTTTTTTGTGTTCATCATCAATGAAATTTGTTATGAATGTCGAGGTTTACAAAATTGGGACATAATTTTGAAATACATTTTGAAAGATTATTTCTGTCTTCCGTGAAACTCTTTCATGAAAGTAAAACATGTTTTTCATCTTCCATTTCACCAGAGGTGCACCTGATGCAAACCCTATCTTGCAGGAGATTGCCCTGGTATCTACCCTTCTCTATCAGCAATCTATGAGCTGATATCGAAACTTGGTCAACCTCCGCCTCTGCTCAAAATTTTTCATCAATGTTCAATGCTTCTCATACCAAAATTACATTTAAATTTTATATAGGTGCATAACTTCCCATATGATTGTTCCATCAACTGTTTGTGCCACATGTTCTTATAATGAAGATGCAGATATTTCTTGCTAATGTTTTTAAATGTGTAAGGACTAGATAAGTTCAAGCAACTTATATTTTGCACCCACTTGAGTATTATATTTTTTATCCATACAGTGATGTAACTTTAGATTCAAAGTAAGTGAGAACCGAACCGTCAGTCTAAAAAGAACAATCCAAGGACAATGGCAACGTCGGAAAAACCAAAAAAAACGAAGACATAACATGAGCATGACACAGAAAAAAAAATGAAGACACGCACATATACAAAAATGAACAACACGGACCCAATAAAAACCATGGATGAGATCAGGTGCACCGGTAGAGTAAGCATCTCCTGCTTCTTATAAGACACCCGCCGTGTTGAACATGTCAACTCCGGTAGTAAAGTCAAATCCGGTAGAGGAAAAACAAACTTTACTGGCAAAGAGAAAGATCTGTTGTCATCTGGGAAACACATATCTCATAGCGGTCCACAAGATCGTGATGTCGACCGTAAAACTTCTGTAGTGATGACCTCAAGTTATGGGCAACATACCCTTGCTTAAGTAGCCTATTTGTAAGCAACCGAGCTCTATCAAGGTAGTCACTGTATCGACCACAGGCCCTTGAGTAGCGAATGAGTTGGGAGATGTAAACTCCGTATGCTGGTGCTTTTGGAATGTTGCTACAAAGAAAGGGAAAGTTGACTATTGGAAAAGTGAAGTCATCACGTTTGTCATATAGCCTAGTTTGTAGTGTACCTCTTTTGTCAATTTCAAGATGAAGGTCAAGGAACGAGGCTGATGTGGAAGTATCTGTAGTATTCTTAATTTCTAGTTCTTTTGGATAGATAAGATGAAGAAAATCACCAAAGCGAGGATTGTTTAGTGATAAAATATCATCTATATAACGGAAGCTGAAATTAAAGGACTGGGCCAGTTTTTTATCTTTATTTTGAAAAAGCCCTTGGATGAATTCAGCTTCATATGAGTGGAGAAATAGATCGGCTAAAAGAGGCGCACAGTTTGTGCCCATTGGAATTCCGATAGTCTGCTGAAAAACAAGTCCTCCAAACTGGACAAATATATTGTCGATCAGAAACTCTAACATTTTAATCACTTCTTCCTCTGTTTATTTTTTCTGTGATTCTGAGTCGTATCTCACAAAGTATGCTTGTTCTCTGCCTATAACAATGTACTTATATCTTTGTTCGCCGTTCTTCTGGGAGAAACATCTATGAATTATATCTTTCAGCCGTGATTTCAGTTGTTCATGGGGAATTGTAGTATAAAGCGTGGAAAAGTCAAAAGTTTTAATGCTGTTACAGTGTGATAATGATCTCGATTTTAAGATGTCAAGCAGATCCTTAGAGTATTTAGAGGTCTAAATAGACGAAAAGACGACCCTGAATTTTCCAATCTATACTAATAATTTAGCATGGATTTAACTATATTAAAATTAAGATTGATTGATTGAATATTGTTTAACGTCTACTCAGCAATATTTCAGCTATATCAAGACGAGAACAAGTTTGTTAATAGATTAACACTTTGGGGTATGGAAAGGGCCATGGGACGGGAATTCTGACTGCCACTGGAAAAGTAGGGTGAAATCGAAAAGGGCGGGGAATTTAGCCTTGTAGCGGATCACCTATGGACCACTCAAGAAAGAGCTTGCTGCAAGGGTTCTTTAACGTACAGGAAGCGTGGACCTGAGTTTACATCCCATCCGAAAGATGGGTTGTGTATTTATTGATCCCGCACAACCACGGAATGGGTCCTATTTCTATATCCCGGGGTTCCTTCGGGGTCATCCCCGTTTAGGAGGGGTCATACCCCACAAGCCGGAGATACTAGGTCCTATTTCTATATCCCGGGGTTCCCTCGGGGTTTAAAATGAAGAGGAATCCTTCCAAATTCAAATAAAACGCCAAAGTTTGTGGCTTTATTTATTAAAACCAATTATAAATTTTCGACATTTTAATGGAGTTTCTCACACAACAATTTAGAATATATTCTTTCAATAGAAATAATATTCGATCTTAGTTTTGCAGTAACGGACTGAATGTTCCCAAGATTTCTTACCCATAGAGTAAAATAGGTTTAATGGTATGGTCAAAGACATGTAATGAGGTTTTTATATTTGGATTCATCTGCAAAAAATATTTGCACAGTTTAAAGTATGCTTTTTGTGCTTTCTGATGTAATTCTTTTTGAGCAAAGCGAAGGAGCCAGATGTACAAAAGTAAATTCTTTATATTTCTATCGCGATACACATTCAAGGTTCACAGTATTCAGGACAGGCTTAAGTGTCTGCCCGCTTTGTTGAAAATAAGAATTTTAGTCTTCGTAAAAATTACGAGATAACTTTGTCGTAAGATAATATATATTGTATTTGTCGCGTTATGACGAGATCATTATGGCGTTTTAACGAGATAATTATCGCGTCATAACGAGATAACTTTCGTGTTATAACGTGATCATTATCGCGTTATAACGAGATAATTATCGCGTTAAAACGAGATAAATGAAGATTTTCTCGTTATTACGACATAAGACACCCTTATCGCGTTATAACAAAAAACTATCGCGTTATAGCGAGAAACTTTCGGGATATTACGAGATAATAAACTCGTTATTACGAGATAATTATCTCGTTATTACGCGATAAGAATTTTTTTTCTTGTGAGCCTAATCGGCTTTCGTAACAAACTATAGGCCATTCAAAAAACAAATTCTTAATTGCCGTTCTTTTTTTGTAATAAAAATGGGGAGGGGGAGATTTTATTTTCTAATGTTTACTAACAGGAGTGAAAAATACTGGGAGTTTTAAGATAATGACAGTAGCAAAAATTGTTTTTATCAGTTTGGTGATAAATCACTAACAAAAGTTAAACGTTAAGTTATAATGATAAAAGGATGGTTAACGGTATGTTATAACGGTACAAATGTAATGAAATTAATAAATTTAATGTACAAACAGTAAAAAGTTAGTACGATAAATAAAAGTTGAAGGTGTGTAGTAACGGTTTTTGATGTTTTTACTCATTGATTCTTTAGGGAAAGTCAAAACTTCATTCAGAATAAAATGATAATTTGAATAATATTTGGGCCGAGGGGGGGGGGGGGGGTCTTTAATCGCTAGATGTTTCATGATCGAAAGTCAATTTATCCGGATTATTAAAAGAATGACAACTGTTTTACAAACCCCACACCGCACAAAATTGTATTTATGAAATAAATCAAATTAAAAAAAAAGTATGGGATACATGTATACGTTTGCAAATGTTAAGCCATTCCCCATTCAACATTTATTGAATTTGCTTTCCATGTAGAGAAAAAAAAGTTCTGTCCCTTTATATTTTTTCCGTATTGAGCTTTGAAGTGGGTGTCGGGGTCATAAAATAACTAAACAAAGTTATTTTATCCTTCCATCAACTCCTAATCTGTTTCCTGAATAGTTAGCAGTTAAAATTCAAAATGAAAAAAATGAGTATTTTTTTTTTGCAATCCTCTTTTCAAGCGAAATTGCGTTGACTAAAACGGAAGACATTATCTTGTCTCGTATATCTAGCCAATATTTAACAACTGAACCTGTTCCGAATATTTAACAACTGAACCTGTTCCGAATGATGAAATACCAACGTTATTGTTGATTTAGTTTTTGAACAGCTTTTGTCTCTTCATTGGAGATCGAAACAAACCATTTTGAAGACACTATAACAAAACACCAAGGCTACTTTTTATTCAAGTTCTCTACAAGTTACGTCTCTTTGTTGCAGATTAAATCAAACCATTTGAAAGACAATAAACCGGTTATGTGAAAAACAGTACAGAACAAATAACAAAAAGAATCTAACAACAGCAGTAGAATACTGAAAGAACAAAGGAGTTGTATTTACAAACATCCAAAGTCAAAAGACATGGAAAAAACGAGAACACAGAAACAATGGCGTTTCACATCTACAAAGCACAATGAAAAGCAAAAGTAAGCCAAGTAAAATGATATGTACGGGAGGAGACCTTTTGATTGGAGCATAGCATTTGTCATTTCGCAGTAGTTCCATTGTGTTTTTATGCACATAGTGAAAGAAATAACATCTGCCTCCATTGAAACTGAATTTTTCGAACACTCGGAATAGTACATCGCTAAAGCCATTATATACATTTAATTGTAAAATTCAGGGAAGATTGGATTAATACATTGTTGTTTGAAAGCTTTTATTAAGCTTATAATAGACATCTTCCGTTCAAAGAAAACGTATCAACAATAATTTTAAATTCACGTAAAACAAACTGGTTGCTTTTGATGTTAAGTTTTGTAAAGCCAAGAAAAGAAAGAATTCCCATGGGTACAAATTGTGCACCTCTCATTGCAGATCTTTTTCTTTTCTGTTACGAACGTGACTTCATGAAAAAATTACAAAATGGGACCATACAAAACAGTGATCAACTTATTTCTATTTTCAACGATAACAGCAGGTATATTGACGATATCCTTACTATTGACAATCCCCAGTTTTTAGATTATGTCGACATCATTTACCCACAACAACTGAAACTTAATAAAGCTAATAATGATTCTAAGAATTGCCCTTTTCTGGATCTAACTATCATCGTTGACTCTGGTAAAATAAAAACTAAAATTTACGATAAAAAGGATGATTTTGATTTCAGTATTACTAATTTCCCTTTTCTTGACGGCGACGTTCCTCTAGCCCCATCCTACGGAGTTTATATTTCTCAACTGGTACGATACGCACGCGTTTGTTCTACTCTTGACGACTTCAATGAACGTAACCTTACTATCACTTCAAAACTTTTGCAGCAAGGTTACAGATTTCATAAATTGTTAAATACATTTAAAAAGTTTTATCGAAGATATGAACATCTGACATCTAAATATAATGTCACTCGCAAACAGCTTATTTCTAAGGGCATTTCCCATCCTCGATTTTACGGAAATGTTGTTAAAAAATGTCAGAAACTGATTAAAAATCCAGAAAAACTGGGACGTAACTTACATTCTTTACGCAATAGGGGATATCGACAGGATATTCTACACGTGTCCGTTAAATTAGCTTTGGGATCCAATGACCTGAGGATTTTACACACATACTGGCCTCTCACTGATACTGCCGATGTCTACTGAAATACATGATGATTCTTTACCAAACCCATTGGGAGTTTTGAATTTGATTATCCTTCCGTAGTGCGACAGTGTTTTACCAGCAGACTAGGCTCCTTGAGCTAGCCGGCAGTTTAGCGGCAAGCACTCTTTGACCCATCTTTCAAAATTACGTTTTGTTCCCCCATTTTTCCTTTCTAGATTGCGGTCATGGAGTTAGTAGTCTATCTGTATGGGTTTTATTCGTATGTTAATTCTACTATAGGGAAACGGGACAGAGAAAGGGGAGGTTTGGGTACCCATGAACCGGTTTAACCCTACCGCTGGCTTTTGCTAGTGCCGGTACCAAGTCCGGCTGTCCCGAGTTCCTATCGTTGTTTATGTTTGTCTTTTGTATTTTTATTGTGGGTTTTCTTCTGCAATTCCTATTTACTTTCTGGCATGTGGCTATGTTTTTCGGTCATTGTAGGTGATTCCTGTTATCTTTTTCATTCCATTTTGAATAGTAAATGAAATAACTAAATGACCTGAAATAAGGGCAGTTGGTGGATATCTCACAAGAGAGGGTCTCGTTCAGTTCAAAAATCCGTGTACGTAAATTGCATCCTGAAGTTGCATTTTTAACGAAAACATATGACATTACAACAAAAGAGTGAACGTCGTAATTTTAACGAATCATATCGCGGGAAAAGGTTTTTATTTTGTATTTTTATTGTGAATTCTCTGTGTCACATGACATAACTAACAGACCCTTATCACGCTGAAATTTCATCTCAAAAATGTTTCCCTTCACAATAAGGCGTCTGAGGAGTATGAACACCAAATTCATTTCTTCTGTATTTTCGTTCATTATATTAGCGGAAATTTGCTAATAACTGTGATAAACAGACCAGATGTCTTTAGAAATGTCGCCCATATCTGAATATTTTTTTCACCTAATCATTTACATACTTATAATTTGCTATCATTCTCTCCAAACCGTCCATGTACTTGCCGCTGTGGAAGATGTGTTGTACTCTGTTTTCCTCTTCTTCAACACATTTTTGAGGCAGTGCTTCTTGTGCTGTAGTTCCAACTATTGTATATACCTTAAAATGGAAATGAAAATATGAAAATTATTACTTTTAACGTCTCTCCGTTATATTATTCCGGTGTTTTTGTTCATTTAGGTTTCAAACATTTAGAAACTTAACAAAAAACTTATAAAACGCATATTGAAATATTTAAAATTTATGTTCCCCATCCCTATTACATCATTTTTGTTGAAAGAGAACTGATGCAAACGAGCTAATCGGTTACTGGATTTAAGGGAAAACAGAAATCACACAAGAAAGATAATCTGATAAAAGTATTTCATATAACCTAACATTTCACAAATTATCTCTCTTATTTCGACGATAACCCCTTATTGTATACAATATAATAAATTTAAAAAAACATGTAAATTATGAACAGATTTTTTATTTAATAAACCTCTCAAATAGTCATTTCCCTATCATTTCCATGTAAAGTCCTGAAAATTTAGTGCTAAAAGGAACAGTGACCCCAACGTATGTTTGGTACGGAATAATTTGGATTTTCTTACCAGATCATTTACTTGACAACTTTTCATTTGTGACGTCATAATCGACTGAAAGATATGAAACGTCATATTTCGTCCCCTTCAGCGCGAATAAGCTCCCTTTTCCTTAAATATTACGGAAACTTTGTAAAATATCTCCGTTAAAAGCTTGGCTTACTTGTTTGTTATTTGTTTTATTATTATTATTATTATCGTATTATTCTTTTTTTTCTTTGTTGTTTTTGTTTTTGTTTTTGTTTTTGTTTTTGTTTTTTTTTTGTTTTTTTTTTTGTTTTTTTTGATGTTTTGATTTGTTTTTGTTTTTTTTGTGTTTTTTTTATTGCTGTTACACATATATGAATATCATTCATTGTATTTTGCAAGAATTTGTTACGGGAGGTTCAGGTTTTAGAAGAATTCAATATTCTTTGGGTTTTTCCATCAAACATGGCGAAATATTTTTACAGACATGGATCAAATTTCATTTGCCATTGGTCACTGTAATTCTCATTGAATAGGAAATTTACACGTTATCAACTTTCAATTACCTTTTTGTCATATATTTTAAGTTATTATAAGGTATATAAGCAGCTAAGGCAAATGAAAGAAACTCAAGGGAGAACCGTTTCTTGCCAAAATTTAAGCGTCTTCTAAAGCAAACATTCTTACATGAATTGTCAAAATATTTTAAATATTTTCTATTAGCAAAGCTTTACAAAATAAAAATCAATAGTTCTCATTCGAATAACATTTCCAAGACTCACTGAAGATATTTCCTGGTGTTGATTAAAAGCGATTTAAAATTAAACTAATCTCCACTGCTTGTCATGAGGGGCTTCGTATAGTTAATCAGATGGCATGGGTTGTGTAATTCAACAATAATATTATTTGTGGTGACTTAATTTCTTGAATTGTTGCCTTTGAATAAATGTAATGGCAATTTATTTTCGCGATAGTTCATCTTTTATTGACCCAAAAAACCTACGAAGGCCTGGTCATTTAATTTGCGATAATTTTTTTTTATGTAAATTTAGCAAAATTAAGTTGCGTCGGAATAAAACTTGTTTACAGTAATAAATAAGGAATTTATATTATAATATTTACTATGAGTGTAAAATTTTAGATGACAGTTTCTTATCCACGATTTGTTCTAGAATACCGTTTCCAATAGCTAAAAGAGAATTAATTATCATGGTTGAAAACTACAACCTTACCAAATTGCTTGAATAGTACCATTTTTGTGAAAGTTGATTTAATACCGTACGATATTTTAAAACTTGATTTCATCAGCATTATAACTATGTATCATCCATCATATACGATTTTAAATAAACACCATTAGAATGATACGACTGCAAAATTAGTGAGTCTCGAACCGTCAGTCCTAAGGTAGATAGCCACTGTTGCGCTGCGCAATTCAATTGCGCATTTGAAAAATATAGAGTCGAATACGGATTTCGTTTGATTTTCTGACCGGAACAGTAATTTGACAGGTTTTCCTTTGTGACATCATAATTGATTGACTAATGTATAACGTCATATTTCGTCTACTTTTCCGCGAATTAACACCCCTTTCCCGTAAATAATGTTCATTACGATAACTTTGTATAATATCTCCGTTAAAAGCATGGTGACCTATGCATTTTTTCGCCTTTTTCTGTAGTTTAGATTAGTTACGATCTACTAACAAAGGTACAAAAAATTCTCATGGATAAAAGGGTTACTTCTGTTACCTTAAAGATTGCCTTTCAATACTTTCCCCGTGCATTCTTTGTAAATTTACGTAAAAAAATGGCAAATAATGCACAAACTTCGACCTGGATTCTAGAAAAAACAAGCATGGTGACCCATCCTTTTTATTGCGGAATTGAAGTGTATAGGATGGGATCTTCAATTGTTCTAATTTATAAAAAAAAATATCATGGATGTCAATATTATTTTCTATCTACCTTAAGAATAAGCCAGAGACAATAGCAAAATCGGAAACACAGACACAAATACATCGAACATGAAAAGAAGAAAAAAATGAATACACACAGAGATTTTCAACACGGACCCAAATATAAACCATTGGTGAGACCAAGTGCTCAGGTAGAGTAAGCATCGCCTGTTTCATATAAAATTTCCGCCATGTTGAACATATCAAATCCGCCAGCGGAAACATCAGTCAAGCTGATATGTTGTCACCTGGGAAACAAAATATCCAATAGCAGTCCATGAAATTGTGATATCGACCGTAAATTTTCTGCAGTGATGATTTAGGTTCTAAAGTTAAAAAAACAATATAACTAAATATTTTTAAAAAAACATTCAAAACCATGCTGATATAAGTAAACACTCAGTTACAAAACTATTCTTACTTTTTCGTAGAAAACTAATTTTTGGATATTCGAGGTCATATACACCATAAAATATGAATGTGATATTATATACATAACAATATATCTTTTATAGTGTAATCAGTATGTATTGCTTTGTTAAAATAAAATTTGTTCCAAACGCACAATTACTTTAAAACTGACGAGGATGTGATGGAAAAAATGCCTTCGCAATACACACACTCTAGTAACATATTTATTTTAGTGAGTGCTAATGTTGCAATTACATTATGTATTCAAATTTACACGACAAGTTATGAATCGGAACCTATTATGGGTATTTTTATAGACAGAACTGTCGAACACATAACAGTTGTAAACTTTAAATTTTACAGTAAATTAGATGTGAAATGACAAGATATCTGATTTACATTTCGCGTGATATGCAAAAAGATTTGTCCCGAAAAGGGGAGCAATTAAATAATGAAATATTTTATGTATAACTTTTAGTAACTTTATATATTCTCTTTTAAGATTTACTTGATAAAACCCAGTCGACTTAGGACATTCTTTGTTTTCATATGGGTTACTTTTATCTTCAGTTACAATTTTAAAATGTTTGATGAAAAATCATGACTAATGCATTTAGAAAGTAACTTGAAACAAAATTCATATAAATTTGTAACTCAGTAAAAACGGCTTTTCGATGGATGATATTTTGAAATCAATATAAAAAAAAAGAGAAAAATCATGAAATTTCGAACTGTTGAAAACACCACTACACTGAAACATGTGAAAGTGCTGTGAATTTCAGTAATAAAAGATTTTCATTTCGACTATTTATGTCTGTTCAGTGCAGACGAACTAGAAAAACA
The DNA here is from genome assembly GCA_002080025.1 of Modiolus philippinarum. Lineage (NCBI taxonomy): Eukaryota > Metazoa > Mollusca > Bivalvia > Mytilida > Modiolidae > Modiolus > Modiolus philippinarum. The sequence continues at coordinate 7,956 of MJUU01002915.1, read as the reverse complement.
AAAGAAAAACAAAATTTGTTATTGCTTTACAATTTTTAAATGTGGTTGTATATTTTAATGAATTTGAACATGTTACAGGTTCACTTTTTAAAATAGTTTTGATATTTTTATTTAGCATAAAGAATGTATATAGTTTGGGTTATGTTGGAAGTTGGAAAGACTAATATTGACAAGAATTATGAAAAAGAAATTTAATAGGGTAAATGTCAAGGAGACAACATCTTATCTCTAGGTTAAAACGACCTAAAACAAAGCATCTAGGGGTCACCGTACCGTCTTCAACACAGTTAGGAAACTCGCACGATATATAAAGCCATAAATGGCTTCAAAACCAAAAAGGAAAAAGTGAATAAACCAATAGAAACAAACAACATCCAATAAGAATTGGCTGAATATACAAAATTAATATAATTCGAAGCATGTGCGACGTTGATTGTCATATCATTTACAGTCTTTCGTCTTGTATTTTTTATTATCTTCGAACAGGTTGAGATTCATTATACCATTTTGACGAAGTCTGACATTCTTTATTTGCCACTCAGATAAGGTTAAGAAACAGGGAATACCAAAAAAAAACCAGTACAATTTTACTTAAAGTTAGTAGGTCAAATAGCTCATAAGAATTAGGCTCACTGGCCAATTTAAACGTAAAATCATTGGAATGTTCTGTTGCAATATGTTTGAATTGGGGTAATAACAAAATTACCGAACAGAGTTTTCCAGATCCGAAGTCCATAAGACAAAAAAAACAAATCATGAGATATGAGCATCGCCCATTGTAGAAGGCCTCATGGTGACTTTCAGATGAAGAACACAAATGCATAGGTTGTTCCATTGCTTGCTTTTCTCATGTATTTGTAGAAATTTTGTCTCATTTTCTTTTACACCATATCCCTTCACTGCTTATGTGGATTTACAAATGTTTGATTTGATAATGCACTGAAGAGACATAAGTTGTCGAAATGCGCATATAAGAATGTTAATTAACAGTAATTTTGGTATTTTGTTATTGCTTAAATCGGATGAAATTCACCGGAAAAATTGTCGACCGTAATGGTCCTGACTTAGTATCGGCAATTCAAAAGATATGGCGGGTTAAACCGGTTTTATGTTTCAGTTCAAATATTACAATGTAAAGGGAAAATTAAAGGTTCTGTTCCAATATTTTCTATTGTTTGAATGCTAATGATACAATGTTGAAGAATTATTAGCTAAATACTCTTTTTCCCATTTATAAATAAGGAAATATCTTTATCATATCAAATTTGAAACATGTTCCCTTTACTATAAAATATGGTAACAATTTTAAACTTTACCTGTCTGTCATCACGTGACATTAGTATAACAACGCCATTCTCGCATTTATTAAATGCCCATTTCTTTTTCAGATAAGTAGCAAATTCTCTGGCTTCACTTCTCAAATCTCTACAAAGAAGAACAATAATTTTTCAAAGATGAGTGTTTGATGAATCTTCCATTGAAGTGCACAAATTGGTTCTCCCTCTGCATTTCAAGTGTACATTGCAGTGATTCTTACCATTTTGAAGCATACATAAAATAAGTGAATACTGAACTTACTGTTTCTGCATATGGCCATTTTGACAACTTTGGTTTCTTAGTAAAATGCAGATAAAATCTAAACAATTGGAAGTACGCTGTTTTGTCCATCATCTCCAGGTCACCGTCGGCCCTTTACAATAAGCTTTGCTCATACCTCATAGTAAGTTTAAGAGGGTCCTAGTGGAATTTATTGTTTATTGTCGGGAAACGCTACATCCAAGTTCTTCATTATCCGTTATATTTATAATGAAGGTAAAGATTTGTATTCTTATTTGTGAAATAGAAACACAATAACGATCTGTTAAATCTTTGTGATGGACATAAAACCTCTGTAGAAATAACATTAGCTTTTTAGCTTTTGCGATAGTAATTTCGCTCGGTCTGTTGACAAAATCGCTGTGCAAACTACAGGAACGACAATTGTGCAAGGATTGCCAAATGTAGACCATCAAAAACGGGAAGTTAACTATCGTATTGTTTTTATTACACGTCCTGAGTTATAGATATAGAGCTGGTATAAGTCCAGGTATAACGCTGCTGATGATGTATCAGTGGTCTCTTTAATGTCGATTTTAAATGGCAAAGGTTATCCTTAAACTAAGGATTGTTCAATGAAAGAACATCATCGATATAAGGAAAATCAATTAAAAGGATTTGGCAAGCTAATATGTCTTTTTTCTGAACCAGCACGTCTACCAACCTGGCTTCATACTCTTAAAGAAATAAATCAGCTTACAGTGGTACACAATTCGTCATCATAGATATCCCAGTTGTCTGCTGGAATATTTATCCTCCAAATTTTATAACTACATGTATGTTGTCAATTAAAAGTTCCAATATGCCAATCACATCCTCCTCTGTGTACGTTTTGTCGGAATCAGTGTGATGTTAAATAAAAGAGTGCCCAACTTTAACTAACACGAAATTATGAATATCTATTTTTCATTTTTTCTAGTACAGAAAAAATAATAATCCCAGAGTACTGACTTAATCTTATCATGTGGGAGAGTAGTATAGTGTCGAAAAGTTAAATTCAATGGCCAATTTAATTTGAAGATAAATATTCCAACAAGTATTTTGAGATTTTACATCTCTCAACATTTTGACGGTCTTGGCTGCAGTAAGAAATGCGGTCAGGTGCTTAGAAAGGGTTTTGTTGTGCAGCACTGTATCTCTGTTTGTAAAGGCATAGATTTAATTTAGGTACCAAGAAGTTACTGCTGGTTTATATACTTATTTTGATACAAAAAGAAGACAATACTGTTTTGCGATGACGGATGTCCTCCCTCGGTATGATGGGAAGTTTGCTAGTGGGTTTCCAAAATGAATTGTCAATACCCATCTTCTTTATTTAGCAGTCAATGCAGTTTTTGCAAATAAATGTGTTGTTGTTATGGGAATTGTCAGTTTTTACAATTAAATTTTTGTAATGAAGAAAAAATTTTTCTAAATAAGATCTTCAAATACGCTTTTTAATTGTTGATAAGGGCTGTCCGTAGGCGCCTCATTCAAGCTACAATCAGTGACTTTTTGAACCTGATCAAGTCGGAAAGGGTTTCAACTTTTAAGTTCGTCTTGCCTTAAAGGCCATGTGAACTTTTGCAATCACTCGGCGTCCGACAGGGTCTGTCGTCAATCTTTCCGACGAAAGCTTTTTAAAGAATTTTCTCCTCTAAGACCACTGAGCTAATATTAACCAAAATAGGCCTTAATCATTACCAGTCTTAGATATCCTATATCCCAACATACCCTAAACAATCCTTATTTAAATTTAAGAAAACAATTGTACTGTAAAACTCCATATTATTACTAACAACGTTTACCGCTAGAATATTTAAAATGTATAACAGGGGATAACAGGAAACATATACAATTGCTAATTTTACTATCGCATGCCACAACCTGCTAGGGAACTACACAGGAAAAACACAAATAAGACAAAAGACAAACGACAACAACAATAGAAACTCGGGACAACCGGACTTGGTTTGGCATTAGCAAAAGCCAGCAATAGGGTTAAACTGGTTTCTGCGTACCCGTACCTCCCTTTTATCTGACCCGTTTCCGTATAGTATAATAAACATACGAATAAAACCCGTTACAGGAAGACTTCTAACTCCATGGCAAAAATCTTTAAAGGAGAGAAGTTGCAATACTTAATTTTAAAGATTGGTCAATGGGTACTCGCCGCTAAATTGCCGGCTAGCTCAAGGAACCTAGTCTGCTGGTAAAACACTGGCGCATTACGGAAGAGAAATCAAACTTCCCGAAAAGTCCATTTAAGCAATATCTTGACTTCCATTTTCTTCAAATTTTGCATTTACTTATTCTGCAAGTGTCTATCGACCTATTGCCGAACCCATTAAAAGCGTCAAAATTTGCTTTGGCGGTTGTGAAATCTTAATTTAATCTTTTTTTTTTTTGTAAATTTTATCCATAATAATGTTCAGGCAATATTACTTCGCAGTAGCAAAATGAACAATAAAAAAGAAAACAATTATATGTCAAGAGAACATGGAACCTGAACCTGATTTTTATTAAAATTGATTTTTACAAAATAATTTTTGTCATGTTTTGAATTTTTAGAAATATTAAATATTTATACCTACCCAAATGTTTTTTCCATACGAGGAACGAGGGCTACCGATATGTTATATCCATCTTTTCCGGAACACTGCGAACAACTACATTTTCCTGACCTTTGAACTGTGCTTATTAACATATCAAGTTTGTCCCCTGAAAGTAAATTGTTAACAAATGACTAAATAAATTTTGTTTATTGCCTACTTACCAAAGATATGTTCTGTTTTGCATATGTAATGCAGTAAGATGTTTACAGTCCATATCAACATACCTAGTCTGATATGGCCATATCAGACTGCCTCGTTCTGAAAAATGCCATACCATCCCGATGATATGGGTATTTCAGCCAAGGTATAATGATAACTCCTAATTGGAAGTATATAATAGACAGATCAAGACATTGCCTTTTCCATAACAGCATGGTTATCATCCCTCGACCCATATCGACCTATGGCTGACGCCTCGGGTTGAAATGGGACTTGGGATGATAACCGTCTTGATATGGAAAAGGGACATGTATCAATATATATTAACATAACAAGTAACCAAAAAACAAACTAGACATATAAATTATTAATAGGAAATAAAAAGGATTCTTTTCTAGGCCGTAAAAAGCAAAATATGCATCCTTTTTACGGACACACAACAGTATTGTTTAGTGTTAGTGCACCTTCTTCGATCAATAATTATACAAGAAAGGACACAATAAATAAAGTGACACCCTTCCATTTACAACTTTTTATTATTATTATTTTTTAAATTATATATTTTTTTATTTATTTTATTTATTTATTTATTTATGTTTTGTAAATTTAACTATTGCTTTGTATTAATTTTTCATTTTTACATTTTGTATATATCTAAATAGGTTTTTATGATTTAGTTTTTCTCTCGAAATCAATCACCATTATTCTCTTCTTTCGAACAATCAAACACAAAAAACAGTGCAGTATTTAAATCGGAAACCAAAACTTCACTCAATCTTGTCTAAAAATCTTAACTAAACTGAAACCTGTTAAAATCTATTTTCAATTAAACCGAAACCTGTCTGCACTTAACCAAACAAAAAAATTTAACACAGATCAAGTGCAAGATATCTTAAACCGGACTTGAAGTTAACTAAAAGCTTATGTTAACAAAAGCTTTAATCAGTTTAACCCTGTCAAAACCAACCGCAAACTAAAACTGAAACCTGTTTTAATCACACTAAAAGAACTTAAGTGAAAATCTGTCTAAACCAAACCTTAACTAGACTGAAACCTGTCTAAACTTAAATAACTGAAACTTTCAAAAAATCTAATACAGATATAAAGAAACCTGTCTTTAAACCATATCTTAACTTAATTAAAATCATACACAAATGAGAATTTAACCAAATTACCAAACAGAATTGAAATTGTCAAGAGTCAATTTTTTTTTAAAGGGAAAACATACCGGGGGCAAAACCACCGAAAAAATACTTTAAACCGTAATGGTTCTTAATTTATCCAGGTATTTCAAAGAATGGGTTAAACTTGTATTATTGCGCACCAAACTTCCCCTTTTTCGGTATTGTACGCTCTATTGAACCCTGTCAACATCAAAATAAACTTAAACCTTTCCCAACCAAACTCTTCATGTAAACATATAAGAACCCTGTGTATCAAGAACTTGTGTAAAGCGAAGCATTAATCTTCCATCCTACATTTGCACAGTTTAGAAATGTCTCACTACCATTTTCAGTTTAACTTACCTTCATTACTAGATAAAATATGTCCAGGATCACATATCCACGATGCTTTACAGTTCCTTCCACACCTGTCGATATTAAATTGTGGATTTGGAAAATCCTCTTTTCTCCATTTAGTTTAGTTTTATTTGTATTCAAGGGTATACATCCCTGCGTGGTGCTATTAACTGGAAACTGCCCAATGTACAGTTGTAAAATCATTAAGCAAACAATAGACAAATAAATACAACATTCAGTCATATTGTAAATTTATATCTATCCTATTTTATCTGAGTATTTTTTAAGAAAGATCAAGTTAAATATGCGCACTTAAATGCAAAACAATTACTTCATTTTATCTATTTTTTAAGATTTAAATACAAATTCACTCGTCCGTATAATATATTATAAATTATATAAACATGTTGTAGCTATTCTGCAGTATAAAGAAAATTTTCAATGGGAAAACCTTTCAAATTGAATATACAATTATATGAAGAAGGTGCTAAAAACATTGACATTAAAATGAGAAAAAAACTGGATGTGTATCAGGATAAACAAAATGGAACAATGTTTTCATTGTTGTTCTTCATCTTGAAGTCACCACGAGGCCTTCAGCAAAGAGCAAATGCTCTTCCCTCAGAGTAAGTTCAAGACGGCCGCTAGCACCGGTTTGAGCGGAATGCACTTGATAGATGTTGAACAACGCTACATCCATGTATCCTATGTTTTACATCCTTTTTGTCATGAATGCGGGGTCGTCAACAAGCATAATATATCCCACAAAGTACTCTTACAGACACTGCCCTCTGTTGCCCGACAAATGTGACCAATGTACAATACAACACATAGGGCACTAATCGAGTTGCTTGTAAGAAAACTTGGCAAGTGAAATTAGGAAATGTGGGCAATTTAAATACAGATGGCCAGAAAAATAGTTTAGTTTTTAATTTTTACAAAACAAGAAATTAAATGACCATAAGTTGTTCATTAAAATTCTCCACTTAGACATTCTAGATGTGTTGGGGTTGGTCCGCATGTTAAGACATTTTACCGAATTTAAGGAATATAGTGAGTGAATTCTAGAGTTTCAGAATTTCCTCTTTATATTGAAAAGGAGTAGGTGCGTTAAGGGCCTTATTTGGCCTCAAAAAATCAATTTGCTTAAATTCACATTATTTTTTGTTGAAATGTTCTATGGATATAGGTTAACTGTTAAAAGGAAGATTACTCAAGTATTGATGTACGATTGCAGAGTTTTTCAGTGTAGAAAATGGGACAAATTGCACATTTTCTGAAAAAAATGGCAAATTTGACTCATTCTGACTACTTTTTCGTAAGAGGAAACATAGAGCACAGGCAAGAACCACAAAAATATTCATATGGGAGGTCCAATGCATCTGTAGTAATAATTTGGTAAAATATCTAATTGGTTCTTGAATGAGCTCTATATTTCCGATTAGAAAAACCGTTCGAAAATATGCCAAATTCCTTCTATTTTTATAAAAACGTAAGAGGAAACATAGAGCACAGGCAAGAACCACAAAAATATTCATATGGGAGGTCCAATGCATCTGTAGTAATAATTTGGTAAAATATCTAATTGGTTCTTGAATGAGCTCTATATTTCCGATTAGAAAAACCGTTCGAAAATATGCCAAATTCCTTCTATTTTTATAAAAACGTTCAAAAGTAGCTTCAACATGACGTCAGAACTGTACCTATTGTGACGTCATTGGTTCTAAATTTTGTATTTTTTTCTTAAGTGGTATCTGAACTTTCAAACCAACATTAAAGAAAATATCCAGGTGCAACTTAAAAAATCACCGAAGTTTAAGGCCAAATCAGGCCCTTATCGCACCTTGTCCTTTTATCTTCAAAACCTCAAAAGGGTATAATCTATACAAAATATATTCACTGCGATTATTATTAAAAAATTTTGCTTAAAAAAATAACAATTTGTCGAGTTTTCGCACTATGGTACGTAGATTTCAATATACTAATATGACTACAATTAACAGCACGAAAAAGACAAAAAAAAACACACAAATAAGATGAAGTAAGTGAGAACCGAACCGTCAGCCTGAAAAGAACAATCCAAGGAC
>MJUU01002914.1:73225-85881 GCA_002080025.1 Modiolus philippinarum | reverse complement strand
AGATTTTCACATTATTAAACACAGTATTTGCATTATATTTCAACGACACAGCCGTCTTCATGAGATGCAAAACAAAAATGTCACTAGATACAGAAAAAACAACGTTACGTCACAGATAAAGCTAATCTTGATCTTGATACCTTACACAAATTATTTAGAGAAAACAATTGCTGATGCATAGAAATGATAGAAACGCCAATTAGAATTACTCTTTTATATTAAGACCTTCCTGTTTTGTATTACATATTTTTATAAATAGGGATTCTCTTGTTTGTCTGTATGCTTGATTTTGTTTTCTACTGATTTCTATTCCTACATATTTGAAATTGTCAATTGAATGGCCAGGAGAATTAAAATGAATAGCAACTGGTTTGTCTTTAAATCTTTTTTCCGTACATCGGTTAAGTGATTCTGCATTCTTGTCTTGACCATGGTCTCTGTTTCTCCCACATACACAATGTATTTACATTTTGAGCAATAAACTCCGTATACGACATTAGATGTTCTACAATGAATGTTGCTATTACAGTTAATAATGGTTCCAGATTTTGTTCTAACCTCTCCGGTATAACGTCTCTCACAAATAACACAATCCCTTCCACATTTTCCGTTATTTTTTTTGTTTTTGACATGAGGGTTCTTACCATTATCTTTCATAACTTTGGCCGTTTTTTCATGAACAACAATGTCAGCTAGATTTTTGTCTCTACGAAAAGCACAGAGAGGTTGTTCATTGAAAATTTTTCTTAACCTTGGAGATTTTTTCAAAATATGGTGATGTTTACGCAGAATTTTACCAACTTCTGGTAGTGCTCGGCTGTAAGTTAATACAATTGGTACACGTTTTTGTTTAATATTTTTACACTTTTTGCGGTATTTGAGTGTCTCATCTCTATCTAGCATATCTACCTTTGTTAATTGATGTTCTAACATACATTCTTTATATCCCCTTCGCTTGAGACGTTGCTTTATGTTTGTCCTAGCTTTTAAGTAATCTTCCTGATTTTCACAAATACGTTTAACTCGAACTCCGAGACCATAAGGAATAGATTTTTTTTACAGTTTTAGGATGATCAGAAAGTTCATGTAGGTACATATGTTTGTCAGTTGGTTTTTCATATAATTTTGTTTTTATGAAACCATTTTCTATACTTGTTTCAATGCTGCTTGCGGAATGCCTTAATTCAACTTTGATCCTTGGGTGAAGTGAATTAGCAAGATTTTGAAATTTTTGCAATTTTTCTTCACCATGTTCCCATATTCCCCAAACATCATCAACATATCTAAAGTAGACTAACGGTTTTTCCCGAGCTTGTCGTAAACTTTCCCAGGTTCCCATATATGTACTGGCATAGTTCATCCCGAGACGCGATCCTATGGCTGTACCATCTATCTGTAAATAATGTTTACCGTTGAAAGTAAAATTATTGTTCTCTAGTACAAGTTTAATCATCGAGATGACTTCTTCGGTGGGTAAAACTGTGTTAGATCTACTTTCGAGTGCCGAATAACATGCTTGAATTGCCTCTTCTTTCGGAACACTTGGGTATAAACTTTTGACATCCATGCAAAACAATATTGAATTTTCAGAGAGCGGCTGTGGAATATTTTTAATTTTATTAAAAAAATCAGTTGTATCTTTTATATAAGACGGTAAAGATTGTACATGTTCCTGTAGTTCTTTTTCTGCGAGTTCAGCTATTTTCTCGGTCGGATGGTTCATACTACTAATTAAAACCCGATAAGGAATGTTTGTTTTATGTATTTTAGGATTCCCCTTCACCCTTCCTGCATGAACATTTTATTTAAATTCTCCTGGCCATTCAATTGACAATTTCAAATATGTAGGAATAGAAATCAGTAGAAAAGAAAATCAAGCATACAGACAAACAAGAGAATCCCTATTTATAAAAATATGTAATACAAAACAGGAAGGTCTTAATATAAAAGAGTAATTCTAATTGGCGTTTCTATCATTTCTATGCATCAGCAATTTTTTTCTCTAAATAATTTGTGTAAGGTATCAAGATCAAGATTAGCGTTATCTGTAACGTAACGTTGTTTTTTCTGTATCTAGTGACATTTTTGTTTTGCATCTGATGAAGACGGCTGTGTCGTTGAAATATAATGCAAATATTGTGTTTAATATTATAACTCTCCATGAAGAAACATTTTTGTTTCATATAGATTTTCCAAGTAACTTCGGTATTTAATTATTTCTTCATACTTTGCATGTGTTTTGAAATCATTATATAGTTTTCATATAAAATAAAAATAGTGGTCACCGTTGAAATAAGAGAGATAAATTAGGAAATGTCAATTTCTCTAGTGATATCTATGTGAAATCCATAATAAAATTATCTCCCTTGTTCTTAAAATTCAGCAACAGATTTAAGATACGTTTGTATTAGTCCACCTTTTTGTAATGGAAATGTTGTAAAAGTATAAGAAATAAATAATTTCAATAACTCGAAACTTTCTTTACATTTTAAATAATTATTTTGTTGAATATCTTAATTATTTTACGAAAGGATATGGAGTAAATGAACATGAGACCATAACACATATGTTAACACCAGCTGAAATAATTTCAATGAGCTGTATGGCCATTTCGGAAATTAATTCCTCATCAGCAGCACTAGAACCCAAACAAAGGAAATCCATAATTCAAAAATGTTTAAAATGCATAAAACCAAACGAAATCCGAATAATCAGTAATATCAAATATAGCTAAGGACAAAACTACGATGGAGGGAGTTAATCCTAAGGTTTCAGAATTTACATAAATTTAGATAATAGTAATTGAACAAATTGTACACATGAGATATTATCTCATGTACAAGTACACCATATCTAAGAAAAATAAAGAGCATACATCTCTACCACGGGGAATTGTTTTACCAACTCAACACTGCAATAAAAGACAAACTCCTGTATTAAATATTTTACGAAAGGATATGGAGTAAATGAACATGAGACCATAACACATATGTTAACACCAGCTGAAATAATTTTAATGAGCTGTATGAATTAAACCTAAATGAACAAGTATTGGACAAAAAGGTGGTAAATACCACTGAGACACCTTAAAAACTTTTTAAAGGCTTCGAGGCTCAATAAAACCGATTTAACCCACACATTTGTTTTTGAAATGCCTGTACCAAGTCAAGACCATTGCGGTTGACAATTTTTCCGATGTTTTCCCACTGATTTGTCTGTTTGTCTGATGGACCTCGGCTGTTGACAACTCTGTTCAGTAATTTTGTTATTACCCCAGTGATGATCGTATGAGACGGAATTTTTCGAAGCCTTGATTAATTAGGAGGTCACGGAGACAACAATGTCTAATGAGAAATTTAGTATCATTTGTGCTAGCTCTCGCGTAACAAACTGTGAAACATACACTCCATGAAATGAGAACAAAAACGATGACTTATTACTACCAAGGAGATATGAAGTAAGGCTTGATATGTGTCATTTAAATGGTAGAAGGGATTGGAGTAGGAACGGCTTTTGGCTTTATGACGCTAATTATCGATTTATAATGTGTGGGTGTATTTGATTTTGTCTTGTTTCTTGTTTTAGTTTTATTATCATTTTATTACATATTTTGTATATTTCAAATCTTTTGTAAACAAATATAGAAATGTGCCCGATGCTTAGATTTCGAGTTTGGGTTAACGGAATAACACATGGCTACTTTTCGTCTAATAGGATAGAAAAACTATTGGATGTTTCATTTTTTAACTGTCATAGAAAGTTTTTTGGTCAAAATTCTGTAATTTCTCATGTTTGAGGGGTACCCAAAAGCAGAGTTTTAGGTATGGCATCTTCAAGATTAAAGAATACAAAAAATACCGAAGTTGCATAAAATCAGTAAATTTCGTTTTGCTGTACACGTGTTTCAATGAGTAACCTCTCATCAGCAGCATTAAAATCAAATGATGTGGAAAGCCATAATCCAAATTAGCAGTAGTCTCTAATATCTTCATAAAAAGCTATTTACGTGAAAGTATAGACCTGAAATATTTATTTGAAACCTAGAATGTAAGTAATCTTTCATTGATTTCTGTAATTTTTCGAGGTTAATTTTAGAATAAAATGGACCCACATTAACGATATTTTCGTTGAATGCAAAACTACTACGCTCAGTTCTCGAAATATTATATTTGAACGGAAAGAAAAATACCAAATGTGCATATATTCAAAATTGGTGATGAAATTTACGCCATTACAGAAAAATCAAAAAAGAAAAACACTAAATTTGCGTAAAAGCTTCCATATTTTAAGCTCATGAAGACGTACAAAGCGAGATAACTCTACTTCATATGTGTCTAAATAATTTGATATACCAAATTTTGTGAAATTATTCGAATCAATGAAACATTTAATACTGCTGCTATTATGCTTTTTCATGACCATGTAAATATGTATATTTAAAATAATATTTCGCTGTCAATTTACAAAATATAATACGATTTTGGTTCATTTTCATTGGTTCTATCAATTTTTATATCAGTAGGTGTTTTAGGAGAAAATTGGCTTAAGTCATACCAAAAAAAAACATGATTCATTTTGTCAAGGTTTTGTTAAATTTTAAAGAAGTAAGGCTTAAAATCATTTCTATAAAAACTAGAAATTATTGTTCATTATAAGTAAAAGTGTTCTTTATTTATAGCAGGTGTATATATTTAAAATGACAGGCGTGAAACTTGCTGAATAGAGATAAATGACAAATCATTATAAAAATTAAAACAATGAAGTGCCTGTATAAATTTAACACTAAATTTTTCAAATTTAGTTATCGGTTTGTTGGTAAAATTAAGGCAACTTTTAGTTGCATGAGTTTTTTCTGAATTCTTAAAACTGACCTTTAATAGAAAAAAGAAGGGAAACGGGGAATGTGTCAAAGAGACAACGACCCAAAGGGGAGTAATAACAACTCAAAGCCACCATAAGATCTTCAATGAACGGTGAGAAAATCCCACACCCATTTTAAATAAAATGTGACCAAAATTGATCACTACGACATTATTTTTTCGATTCGCCATTGTCTCCTCTTTTAAACTAGAGATTGTGTCTGTAAGACACGGATGCCCCGCCAATAAATTTATCGCAAAAGATAACCTAAGTCAATTGAGCATAAAATAAATCCTCTGTCAGTAAATTGTGATGAAATATTGTGTGAAGTTCCGTAGAAGTCGACCTAAACCGAAAAATTTAACGAAGTCATTCAAGCATAAAATGTAAGACATGGATACCCAATGCTTGGTGAAATAGACAGTTCTCCTATAGATTAATGTTACAGTGAAATGTCATGATGCTACAATACATAGTCATTGAGAAACAAACTTAAATTCAAAAGTTAACCAAAGTTGCTGAAGCATATAATATATAGGTCAAAGCCACCTAATTGTCATTAATGTGTGTAATACTCATCAAGACAATTAATTTGATGAAACAACATTGTCTTATAATGTGTAGTTGTTGAGAAATGGACCTTAACGCAAAACTTAACCAAAGTCACTGAAGCGTAAAATGTAGGTCAAAGCCACCTAATTATTAATGATTTGGTTAGTACTCATCAAGATAATTAATTTGATGAAACGTCATTGTCTTCTAATGTGTAGTTGTTGAGAAATGGACTTTAACGCAAAACTTAACCAAAGTCACTGAAGCGTAAAATATAGGTCAAAGCCACCTAATTGTCAGTGATTTGTGTAGTACTGATCAAGACAATGAATTTGACGGAACATCATTGTCTTTTTAAGTGTAGTTGTTGAGAAATGGACCTTAACGCAAAACTAACCAAAGTCACTGAAGCGTAAAATGTAGGTCAAAGTCACCTAATTGTCAATGATTTGGGTAGTACTCGTCCAGGCAATCAATTTGATGTAACATCTTTGTCTTATGATGTGTAGTTGTTGAGAAATGGACTTACACGTAAAACTTAAACAGAGTCACTCAACCCAATCATGAAATGTAGGTCAAAGAGTCAAACCGCCTAGTGAACTTTGTAGTACTATCAAAGATCTACCAACTAGCCTACTATAATTGTCCTATACCTTACAGTTTCCGAGAAATGTACCTTAACGCAAAACTTAACCGGACGTACGGACGTACGGACAAGGGTAGCACTATAAGCCCCTTCCATATTCGTGGGCGGGGCATAAAAATGTATAATACAGATGTGTGTGTGTGTGATTCCGTTAACTCAAATTCGGAACTAGGAAAGCTGTGAACAAAGCTAACTTATATTTATCCCCACTCTCCCATTGATTAAAAAAAGAAAAACAAATCATTGAGGGATCTAGGAAAAATATCAAATCAAATCATATTCTAAAAAGCTAGTGCACAATGGAAATATGTACTGAACATTCTGTGTAAAACTGTGGGGTCTTGCAAGAGTTGATGCCACAAAATGTGTACTCTATGGCAACGAGACCCTCCCCGAAAAATACATCTAATCAAATCATACTTTAAGTAGCTAGTACATAATTGCAATATGTACTAGCTACTTAAAGATTCATTGAATTAAACTGATGAGGGGCCTAAAAGGAGTTGTTACCACAAAGTGGGTACCCTTTGGTAAACAGACCATAAGAAGAAAAAATCAAATCAAAATTAAATTTTTAAATGGCTAGTGCATAATGACAAAACGTACTGATCGTTCTGTGAAAGTTTCCATGAATTTCCCTGAGGGGTCTAAGAGGAGTTGTTGCCACAAAGTGTACCCTACGTCAGATAGACTCCCCTTTGATAAAAAATCAAATCAAATCAAATTTTTAGATAGCTAGTGCATAATGACATTATGAACTGAACATTCTTTGAAAGTTTCATTGAATTCCACTGAGGGGTCTAGGAGGAGTTGTTTCCACAAAGTATGTACACTATGGTAGACATCCCCCCAAAAAAATCATCTAATCAATTTTTTCAATAGCTAGTGCACAATGGCAATTCGTATTGAACATTCTGTGATAGTTTCATAGAATTCTACAGAGTGGTCTAGGAGGAGTTGTCGCAACAAAGTGTGTACCCTTATGGTGGACAGACGAACGAACGACCGGGTACCATGATCACTATATACTGCGCCGCTAAAGCGGAGTATAAAAAATCGTTGCTTGGGCGCCCTACAACAATTACATACCGAGAGTTTTATAGGATAATCATTTATTACATGTGAAGTCAATTTGCAAATTGTTAATTAGGTTGAAAATCTATACTTTTATGTTAAAAAGAATGTAATCTCGTACCTCTAAAGTTTTCTTTTCATCATGTACCACATTTTTCGTCTTGTTCTCGGAAAATAAATATCATTATCTGGTGGAATGTTTTTTGTTTTGTTTTTGTTTTTTTGGTGGGGGGGGGGGGGACAGATCTATTCAAAGCATCGATTTTTCGACGATAGTGAACAACCTCGTAACATTTAAAGAATATCTTCAAATGGCTTTTTACCATTTGTAGCATATCAAACTGAAAACTCTTTTCATTTATTCTAGCAAAGTAGAGTTATTTCGAATTATCTTTCTGTCTTGTGTGCAACGCTTGAGAAATTGTTCTCACAATAATTGTGGCATAGTTAGTCAGTAGGCAAATAAACAAATACGTTTAAATCGACATTTTGCATTACTTCTAACTGAACAAATAGTTCTACACGTGTAAGTATTTTCTCTTAGTTTGTTTGACTATGGAACATTATTAATTCCTTTAGGTGATTAGTCAAATACCATAAAGGTCCTCCCTCCAAATTATGTTTGCTTTGGGTTGTCTCATTGTGATTGAATGGTTCTTTTATGACGTTCCTGTTGGGTCTAGTTTAAATGACATTTGTCGTCGTTGGTATGAATGAAAGTATTTACTTAAATCGGCGCGGTTGTAATATTTTATGGCGAAAAATTTCAACTCTGATACCAGAGAAATGTTGAGATATATATACAAGTAGTAATCAATCTCTTATGTCAGATTTCAAAAAGAAAACAAAAGGCTATCTAGCGCCTGTATCGCTCACCTTGATCATGGTAGACATAGATATGCCGACTTTCCGAACATATATTGAGGGGTCCGCTGAAGAATACTGTGACCAAATTTTGTTTGAATCAGGTTTGTGCCATCAGTGGAGAAGACCTTTATTTGCTTTCCCTTAGGGACAAATGTAAATTATGTTCCTAGTTTCAAAACCATCTTGGGTGTGATATGGAGTTGCTAGACACATTTTTTCAAAGAAGGCAAGCTAAGGACAATCGTTACAACATTCTAATTGGCTTAGTAGTTTCAGAGGGGATCTTTGAAAGTGAAGGTCAACCAACTTGGATGAAAGGCAGACTTACCATATGTATTTTTCAAAGGGAACAGACTTAGGACAATTGTTGCCAAGTTTGGTTCTAATGAAGCAAGAACTTTCAGAGGAGAAGATCTTTGAATGTAACTCCCAGTAAGGTCATCCAAGGACTATTTGACCAAGTTTGCTTCCAATTTGCAAAGCAGTTTCAAGAGTGAAGATCTTTGAATATGTTTTCCTATAGAATCCAATGTAAAACTAAGTTCCCCTCTGGGCGCCTCCTTGGATGAGGTGCAAACTAGCCGACATAATTTTTAAAGGGAAAAAGCACCTCAGAAGAAGCAAACCGGTGCTAGGAGACGTGTTGACCTTACTATGAGATATGCCAAAAGCTTATTGTCAAAGCCCTCATGATAACGTCAAAATGAAGAACAACAATTATAGCATTGTTCCAATGCTTGGTTTTAATATGTGTTTGTAAAGACGTTGCTTCATATGCATGTCTTTTCATTGTAAATTCAACAGACACAAAATACTTATATCAGAAGATGTATCCTTCACTGTCAGCAGATCCATCGAAAATAACCTGGTACTGGTATATGGGTACACTTTGGATTGTGTGGTGGGGGTTCGCTAACCTATTAAGTTACAGAATTAATTGCGGTGGCGCTCAGATGTCCATGTAAGAGATACGATCAGTTATAGTAAGTAACCAAGCATAGCAGAATTTCGTATAACCTTTGTTGAATGTCAATTTGATTTGACCGAAGGATTTTGTAATATGAATGATGGTCTGCCTGAAAGCAAATATATGGGAAATGCAAACAATAATTGAAGGTTATAGATCAGACATTGCTTCAGTGCAAAGTTTCTAAATTGTGATAGGTAAATATACAAAGCTTCATATAATATAGTATATATCTCATTCTCTTACTATTTCTTACATGATTAGATAATTTTCGTATCACTTAGTGATAACTTTTATGCTATCATTTCATTTGTCTTTCATATGATTAGATAACTTTTCAGTCGTACTTTTATCAGTTTTCTAGAGGTCACACATCAGGTCATGACCACGTCATGGAAATTCTGTTGTTATTTTTAATTCCGTCACGTCTGTATTTTTAAAAAAAATTATTGGAAAGAAGAAAAAATGAAAAAAATGAGCTTCGTTTGTACACATGCACATATTAATTCATTCTCCCAAACCAGTTGAATATTTTATTTCATTGCTAAAAATAGGTTTCCTTCCTGTGTTGATGTAATGTGTATTGAGATCACTGACGCGTGGAATTTGACATCAGAATCAGTTTCCACATTCAGGGAAATTTACACCAACGTTACATTTTCACTCAATTGACAAGCAAATATTATTTCATTATAAATGTTTAAAAAAAGTAATTACAATTCAACCGAGCTTTCTGGAAACTTTCCCAGGTTTTTTTTACCAACTTGTCATTGCTATTGATTGTTGTGTACATATGCGTATAATGCAACATAGTTCCTACATCTGCAACACTTGTTTTTGTTTATAGTTTCTTCTTTATATACGGGAAAATTATTGTTAGACTTAACATTCATTATAAGTTTAAAGTATATTATCAATATTCAATGTATTCACGAACAAAACAAACTAACCCAAATTAACATAATTGGGAGAACACGACAGAAGAGTTTACCAATGAAATTTATCATGAGAGAAATAAGTTTCAGAACTCGTGAGGCTTGTATATCGCTTGCTATCAACTCTCTCTATTAAATTACAAATAATAATTAACTCGCTGAAGCTCGTTAATTATTATTGTGTAATTAAATAGCTCGAGTTAATAACAAGCGATAAAAAAGCCTTACTCATAATGAAACCCTATAATTATCATTTTATTCTCATTATTATATTATTTATTTTAAAATAAATGTAATAAATATGAAGCAATTGACATGGGTTTTGACTCATGTACATGTACAACGTGTATTGTTAACTTAACCATTGCCTTAACTATACTAAACCATCAATTTTTCTGAAAAGAATTTCCGACCCAATTAGATTTGATATTAGATAAGAAAATGTGCAACATGTAATGGGAAATCAAAGATCAGCCAGATCAAAGAAAAATCAGACATGTTAACCGGATTTATTATAGGGTTACTTTGCATCCACTTCTCAGAAGGTATGTTACTTTAAAACATGAATATTTATTCTTTTCCTGTATGACGTTGCATTATCATTAAGCGGCAAACTTATAAAATTAAAGAAATCAATTTTAAAACCCCCTATATACAGATAAGCAGATTAAAAAAATGGAGAACGAGCTATGATTTTACAGGACATTACAATGTTTGTAATTCAAAAATGAGAATTGCAATTTCTGATCTAGTGGATCAAGTTAAATACCGAAATGGCATATAGAAATATTACACCGGACCTTTTATTGCGCGGGTGCCACTTCATACTTATAATACCGCAACGCCCGATACTATCTCTTTCTATTGAAAGTGCTTTTGTTTCTGTGTTGTCTTGTATTTCACTATATTTTATTTTTCTTTTGTATTCTTCGATGAAGTTTATAATACCGATTATTATTTTATGGTATTATTTGTGCGCTGTGATTGGATCATTTGAGGTCACGTGACATTCTGTAAAATGTAGTGTAAATTCGGTATTTCCATGACTTCTATATTTGGAAACGTCAGATTTACAACATAGGTTACACGCTAACACATTGAATATTACGTGCTTATTAAACCATAAATAATTCCATAAAATAACAAAACAATTATAGCATGGCAATTTTGGTCACTACTTGGATTTATAGACCTAATTAGAGTATATTGACATCGGACTTCGTCCTCAGTTAACATGCCAGGTCTATAAATCTACGTAATGACCTCATTGGCATGTTATACTTGTACATTGTAATAAATTGTTATTGTCTGAATACAGATATTTAATTTGAGGTACGGTATCTCTAATCGAATTAAAGATATCTTTATTTATTTAAAGATAGTTCAGAATATTTGTAATTAAGAATTGAATGTATTATTTTGAACGTTCATACCCCAATGAACCTTCAAAATAATATATTCAATTCTTATAATTACATTTCTTTCTTCTATCTTTGAAAAGCTATTCCTTTCACCTTGAGAGAAACCAATGTCGACGATTTCCTATAGACCCTCGACCAGACAGTGACTTTGGGAGAAAATAGCAGAGCGTATTAAAATATTTCAATTGCGATCTAGTGATAATTTGTATTTAATACTATTCATAAAAAATTCAACAATAAAATTTTACAACAACGATAAGTAAAAAATATATGTCATTTGTTCAGAGAACAAATGTAGGTCTACCCGAAGAAAATTTTTAGCAAAGTCTCGTAATAAGTGTTACGGCTTGATGAAACAAGAAAAAATTTCTTCATTACATGTCATCAGCCATCTCTTACAGCTTACGAGTTAAATCATTGAACAAAAAAATTTAAATCGTTAACAAATTTGTATTTTGTAAAACTGAACATTTTCCCCATAACATGTCATTAGCCATCTCTTTCGGTGTACGGGTTAAATCATTTATCACGAAAAAATCTATGGTTGCTAAGGATTTCATTGTGTTGCTAAGGACTTTGAACTTTGATTTTAATGTGATATTGTAGGTAATATAAAGCCGAACATTTTCGCAATTCAAAGTTTTTTTCTATCTCTTACAGTTTTTGAGATATAAGCAAGAAACCTCAATTTTGGACCCGGAAAACAGTTTTCGTATCCTAAGTCCATAACGCTTGGTCCAATAATTTTTTACCCAATATATTAAATGTAGATCTTGATAAAATACACATTTTATTTATTACATGTTATCAACTATCTATCAAAGTTTCCAAGATATACTATAAAAATATATGGTTGCTAAGGATTTCATTATGTTGCTAAGGACTTGGAATTTTTTCCTTGATGTCATTTTATAGGTCATATTAAACTGAACATTTTTGCTTTTTAAGTTTCTGTCTATCTCTTACTGTTTCTGAGATATCAGCAAAAAGCCTCTATTTCGGACCCCGAAAAACAGTTTACGGACCATAGGTCCATAGCGGTTGGTCCAAAAATTTTGGACTCATTTCCTCTTTACAACATTACGAAACTTTTTGCCTATGGTTGCTAAGGACTTTTATGGCAAATAACGTTGTTGCTAAGGACCTTGACCTTTGACCTTGACCCCATTTTGTCGGCCATATTGAGCTGAACAATTTATCTTCTTTATAGTTTCTTCGTATCTTTAATAGTTTTTGAGATATAGGCAAAAAACTCTAAAATCGGACCCCGAAAAATGGTTTTTGGGCCATAGGTCCAAAATGAATGGTCCAATCATTTTGGACCCCCAGTGTCA
>MJUU01002914.1:45891-71861 GCA_002080025.1 Modiolus philippinarum | reverse complement strand
TTTCGGACCAAATGTAATGAAGTTCCGTCATGACCTAACGAACATTTTCCCCATTACACTTCATCAGCTATCTTTTACGGTTTTCGAGTTTAAGTGATCACAAGGTATTTAGTGAAAAGGGGAAGAACTACGTAACGGATCAAAAATCCGAATGTGGCCTTCGACTGCGAAAAGTTTATGTCTGCCCGGTATTTTGTGCGAAAGCTCAATTCGACATGTCGCGTACAGTTTTGGGCCGAAGAGTTTAAAAGTTGGCGGAAAAAAAAAATTATAATCAGAAGAAATACTATAAGGTCTACCGAGAAGGTGCTCGGGTAGACCTTAATAAATAACAACATCAAAAGAACGCAGTTACCACAGTAATTGAAATAGTCCCTAGTAATGTGTCATAGCCGCGTAGTGATATGAACGCGTCAATTTCACAAGGAAGATGGCGAACAATAGTCACTGACTTAGATTCTAGTGTTTTTCTGGTACGTTGATGTTGAAAACGCAGTTGGAGAAGGAAAAGTTGGTAATTTTTCCTGTAGACGCGTTTGTCAATACATTTGAAGTGTTTTCCTGTTGGGACAAAAGACGGATTGTTTGTGTGTTATGACGTCCATCCACTCCATGTTGATCCGAGTTGTGTGTGGTCTGTGCAGAAGGAGCAGTACTAACGGGTGCAGGTAGGGGTATTTCAGAATGTTCAGAGTGACCAATTCTTGTCCAAATGGTACACGTGTCAAAGTAGAACTTAACGACTTTTTTTGCTGGACCAGTCAGGGGTACAACTTAAATAAGTTATCACCAAAATCACTTAAATGAGTTACTACGAGAAACTGACTTTTTTTAAATAACTTATACCAGTTATCGAGCAATAACCTATATGAGTTACTGCTATGTTAATCAAGGGACATTACTCTGTTGATAACTTCATTAAGTTATTGAAGTCTTTTTAACATTATATTCAGTTTTGTTGAAATTCTTACTTATTGGTCACAGTTAAGTCTATTATTACACATGTATTATATAGTTCAAATTGACCTCAATCTAATGTTGGCCTGTCTAATTGATTTTGATGAACCATTTCAAAGATAATTGAGATTTAATTTCCCAAGGGTCCAATCTTTATGGGGGTTGGCGCATGTATTTCCTCTCTTTGCGCATTTATAATTGATAGGTAATTACACAGTTAAGGATCCAAACCACATGGGAAAAACTATTGTTTGTTTGAGAAAAATCTTTATCATAAAGAAATTTGTAATCAAAGTTTGACATTTTCAAGAAATCAACATTTGATAACTTAAATAAGTTATTGCTGAAAATACATGATCACTCAATTCAGTTACACAAAAGTACTTTATTTGATAACTTGAATAGGTTACACCCCTGACTGTGGACGGAGCAGTGGCGATTGTAACTTCGTATCGATATTTCGCTCTTGTGTCCAGTCATAAACATGATGTGCCTTGTAACATGACCAGCATCGTTCATTGATTGAATAGATGTAGCTCGAAGGCAGTGGGCAGTATATATTTTACTGCACTTGGCATTCTTGCATATGTCGGCCATAAAGCCACTGTAAGTACGCTTTGCAAGAGGTTGATTTGTGTACCAAATTGCATCCTGCACACGCAAATCTTTTACACAACGATTGAAGAGGGATTTAGCGTTCGGATCAGTTTTACTTATAAGAAGACGAAGGGAATCCATGTCAACTCGTACCTTTGCCAACTCGTACCCAACCAACTCGTACCCTATTTATACAAACTCGTACCCTCATATTGAAATAGTTTCATTGATGTGAATAAGTTTGAGGAGTCATGTGCATCTGTATTGATACTAAAATTATTGATACTAAAATTTGACTTAATGTGTTGTGTTTATATATATACGTCCACCGGCACGTACTGTATATTAATGGATGGGGATCATCGATCTTTAAATGTAAACACATAGAGAATATAATTTTTTTACTTCATATCTTGCTCTGTAGAGCCCTGCAGTAAGATAATTATAAAAAGGTTATTTTCGGCTTAGTTCTTCAGACCATCACAGAAATGTAAACCAGATTAAGGTGGTAAAGTACACCGGTAAATAGGACCGTGACAATATACAAACGAAAACATTGACCAAATACCTATATTACACAAAGAAAGACAGAGATGGAAGCCCAAATTTTCGGCCTTATTTCTTTCACATAAAGGACAACCACACAGAGAATAGAAAGGGTTCTTCCAGGACGAAACCGCAAAAGAAGTGTTGACTGGCTTGTCTGCATTTATGCTCAGTTAGTTAGCTTGATATATTTATATGTATATTTGGAGTTTACATATATTTTATTGTCTCATGTTCATTTACTCCATATCATTTCGGTAAATATTATAGTTTGTGTTTGTAAACCACTGGATTATGCATGTAAACATGTCAGAAATAAACTTCGGACAAATAATAGATATTTCTTAAGCACCATATTTTCAGATATTTTATTCAATGTTCAACAGTCATTCATAACAATCACATTAGCACTGGACTTTTATATATCAATATCTTCTTCTTGTTGCACTAGCTGTTGATACAACTCTTTGGAAATACCTACATAAAAAATACCCTTTTTAAGAAATAGTATCAAGGAAAGGAACAAATAGAAAATATAAAGCACACTTATATTATTTAATTCTAAACAATGATTTATTTGATATTTTCATAATATAAACAATATGTAATAAACGTCTTGACATTATACAGAGACGTATGTCTACGCATTCTACAACAAAATTTTAAAAATATACACGGAAATATTGAATTATTTTACATACCAGTTTCACAGAGACGATGTTGCCAGCTGTCACATGTGTCACACTGAAGGGCATCTTGGCGTGCTGTAACGGTCTTAATTTTTTACAAGAAACGCAACGTGGACGAACCATGATTGCAATAACCAGGAATATTTTCCCCATTCCTTAAGTAATCCTTTCCTGGCTTTGTTGTTACAATATTCAGACCCTAAATTTCCTTTGAAGGTAGATGTTGATTTTACAAGTATAACTCAAAATTCTTTGATGTCCCAAGGACCGCTTTCGCCACTTTTTAAATGTTTTTATAAACTTTCTATTTTCAGACTTTTTTAAATATTTTTCAAAACAATAATAACACTATTTTCTCTTAATTATGTTTCGTGATAATTAATGATTGCATGTTAATTTCCTAATTATGATCCATTTGTTATTACACAAATCGCAATCAAAACAAATTAGTGTTAACTTGGAATTATAAAATTTTTTAAAGGTTTTAACCATATATGATTCATGATAATTAATGATTGCATGTTTATTTCCCAATTCTGATCCTATTGTTAATCAAAGAAATCGCAATCAAAACAAATTTGTGTTTGGAATTGTAGCATTTTTTTTTTCATTTTAACTTCAAGAGACCTTTTATTTGCAAAATAATTTAATTACATTTTCAAATCAAAGAAAAAAGTAATAAATTCCAATATTTTAACATATAATTTTATAAGGGTACGAGATGGTAGAAATTGGGTACGAGTTGGTAAGGTACGAGTTAGCAAAGGTACGAGTTGACCTGTACCCGACGAAGGGATGTAACAGGACAAGTTTGTGTTTGCGTTGCATACATTGCTCTGTCACTTGGTGCCTCCTCACTTGTAATTCCTCCTTGGATATTTTTTTGCTGTGTTTCATGATTTATTACAACAAATTCATCACCACGACTGTCGACTTTGAAGTCAAAGCTGTTTAGGTTAAGTTGGTGGTGAAACTCTTAACCGTGTGACACAAAATGCACTGCCAGACAATATCACACCCTTTGTCTAAGAAGAATCTTTAAATATTTAACTGCTAATTAGATTAAGGTCTTCAATATCAATTATCTCCTTGTGTTTTGTTGCGCGTGAAACTCCAGTTCGAATCACCATTTTCATGGTTGAATCTAAAATCATATTACTTGTTCTGAACACAATGTCACGCACAATATCAAATTGTCTGTTCAGATTTTTAATATGGCGGTTTATGGCTGCATGGATATTTTTCAGAGTGTTTTTGTGGTAAACTTTAGCGTGTTCATTTGGCATCTGTTTAGCACGTTTTTCCTGATCTTTAGGTGATGCTTCGGCATAGAAATGGCGCAATTTTTCGTTGAGGTCGGCCTTTTCAATGGTTTCAAAATTGACTTCATTGCCTGATGTCTCGATGGACCATTCTGCAAAGTGAAACATAACAGATTTTAAAGTTTAAATAGTAGTTTAAATATCAGGTACAAATAATTACCGTTTTCGACCCCTTAAGCGCCCAGGGCGCTTACAAAATTCAAAAACGGGGCACTTAATTGAATCGGCAAAACCGGAATTTATGCATGTCCGCTACCGTCATTATTATTAAGTTCTATAATGGGTCTATACTTCCGGTTGTTAAAATCTTGGTGAAACGAGAAAGTAACAGTAATCCATCCTGTGAATTCGGCATAAATAAATAGATATCGTTACTCAGGAGTTGTGGGAGGTATGTAAACATTCTGTTTCTTAAAATTATGGCGATAATTTACCCGCTTAAAACTCGAACATCGGCAAATAAACGTAAGGAAATTTTGGCAATTTGGGAGTTTTGAGGGGGTGCTTGTGCATTTCGACTTTGAACAGGTTGGTAACATACTCCCAAACGGGATATTGTAACCCAAACGGATATTATATCCAGAACGGGTTATTAATTTCATCTTCCAATGGTTGAAGTTGAAACAAGTCGATATTAGCCAAAATAAAATCTTCATCATTCGAATTTAAAGATTCTACATCATCTGGTAGCTCTATAAAAAAAGTGCCGTCGGCCATGGTTGCAGACGACTTTTTCTTTATTTTAATCGTTTCCTGTTTCATTAGGATTTGCATTTGCATTAAAAAACCGGTATGATAACTAAATAATTAACAGAGTTAAGATTATTTTATCATTGGTTCATTTAAATGATTGTGTTTGGGGTCATTAAATGTGACATTGTGTACAAATGTTTATTTTGATGAAAAAAGCAGTCAGGCAATTGGGGGCGTGGCTAAAAAACGATGTTTCATTGACTGATGAAACAAATAGTGTGTATTGCTTCTGGTTGCTTTCAACCAATGAGAATGCAGGATATCAATGCAATACATAGGGAATGTAATTATATATATTTGTATGTTAATTTGGCGTTGTATTGTATCTTAAAAAAGTAAAGGTAGATTAAATTCTTTCAAATAGGATGGGTAAATCTTGTCATGTGACAGCGTGATTTCACGATAAAATTGAAATTCGAAAACGTTTCCCACCAAATATGACGTTTTTAGATTATGACATTCAAATTCTTCTTTGAAACGTCATGTTATTTGTTCTCCATCAGATTTTACACGTTATGGTTAATGGACTTCCAAATGTTTTGGTTTTATCTGCACTGATGAGACATAAGTTGTCGAAATGCGCATATGCAGAAAATAAATTAACAGTAACTTCGGTATTTTGTTATTATTTTGTTAAAATTTATGGTCCCGGAAGTTTCAAAATTGAACGAGACTTACAGACCCTATATAGGTGCAATTCATTTAAACCATCTTTAAACCTTTTTTCCAATTCATTTCAAGATAGGTACCTATCTTTAAGTTAATAGTGAAATGAAGAATATCTAGCACCAAAATGATTTAAAACGGAAAGTCAAAGTCAGCAAAGGACAGATCTATGCAAGAATGTGTTTCATAAAGTCACACGAACTAAAGAATATGTGTACAAAAACGGTTCTCAAAGTATATTTGACAAATCTGCCTTTTTATCAATATTTTGGATATTTCAATAATGTGATGTTAAATTTTATATTTTAGCATTGCAATGTTTTAATTGTGGATTCTTGATAGACAAGAATTCCTGTCATCGTCGTGTAACATTTTTGTGATTTTAAAGTTAAAAAAAGTGAGAAATACTGACCAGAGAATTCACTACTTTGAGGTGAAAACATGTCTATTTGTCCCGAGACACGTAAACTCTTTTCAAGACGCGTAGTGGAGTCGATGAACAAATAAAATAGTTATTTCTTGAAATAAACAACTGCGTTCTTCTATTGCTTGGATTTCCCGTTTGTTTAATGTTAGAGACTCTGTCTCATGTACATTTTCTTCATACCCTGTTATTGTCGATTCACCATACTGAAAATCCAATGATTTGTTATAAATTGAGATTTGTAATGACATGGCCTATGACAATCAGAATGATACCAGAATAATACCAATATATGTTATCACAACTGATGTAATGGAAAATGTCCAATTTCAACGCCTACACTTAATTGTTTTGCAGAAAGGTCACAGAAAATTTGAGTGACACGCAACACTACATTTGAATTTCACTGTTGCAGATAAGGCCCCTATAGAAGTAACCAATGTTTCTAACCAGAGACATTTAAATATGTGTTTTATATGTCTCTGATCTAACGTAGTAACCAATCATAAAGGAATGTGTGACACTTAAATACTTAAAGCTATACCAGGCCGGGAAGTAGTTCACAAGAATTGTTTCCACCATGAATCTGTTTAGCTGTCATCTCCTCACATAAAATAGATGTGAGATGACACAGCAATGGTTAAAAAAATTCTACCATTTGCGGTATTTTTTACTTTTCACATACTATGTACAGTAGGGGGCAGACATAACCTCTCGTCCAGGTTAACTTGGAGAGCAGTCATGAGAACAGTCCTAAGTTAACTTGAAGTTAACTTGGAGCAGTCATAGAATCCTGACTGCTCTGACCAGTCATAGAATCCTGACTGCTCTGACCTGTCATAGAATCCTGACTGCTCTGATTAGTCGTTTAACTCTAAAACAATACAAGAACTCGAAATTTAATACAGCGATGTATTAAATTTCGAGTTCTTGTATTGTTTTAGAGTTATGCGACTAATCAGAGCAGTCAGGATTCTATGACAGGTTAGAGCAGTCAGGGCTCTATGACTGGTCAGAGCAGTCAGGGCTCTATGACAGGTCAGAGCAGTCAGGATTCTATGACAGGTTAGAGCGGTCAGGGCTCTATTACTGCATCCCACATTCCCTACCACGCGCACACGATTCACACAACGAATCCACAAATTTTTCACACGTTGAGTGCAACTGTCTTCAATTTTCTCGTAACCATATCAGAACTATCAGAAAACAGTCACTTTTATGTACTCGAAAATTGTAATACTGTAAATTTACGTCATTTTGTAAAATAAACAATTAGATAAATAAATAAACAAAACTGAATACAAATCAGTCATGTAGTAAATAAAATATCCTGCATTTAACAGCCACAAACATCAAATATTAGAAAAGGTGCATATTTCATTTTCACGTTAAAATGATGCACCCACAATACTCCAACTTGTTGTAATTTAGCCTTAAATATATAAGAAAAAGCATATTTTCTTCATTCGATATTATATCGATGCCTGCAATACTTCAACTTTCTGTGATTTAACCTAAAATATATAAGAAAAGGCAGATTTTCTTCATTCGATATTATATCGATGCCCGCAATACTATAATTTGCTGAAATTTTACCTAAAATATATAAGGAAAAGCAGATTTTCTTCATTCGATATTATATCGATGGCCGTGATACTCCAACTTTCTGTAATTTAATCTAAAATATATAAGGAAAAGCAGATTTTCTTCATTCGATATTATATCGATGCCCGCAATACTATAACTTGCTGAAATTTAACCTAAAATATATAAGAAAAAGCAGATTTCCTTAATTCATTTGATATTATATCGATGCATGCAATACTTCAACTTTCTGTAATTTAACCTAAAATATATAAGAAAAAGCAGATTTTCTTCATTCGATATTATATCGATTGCCCAACACTCAAACCTTCTGTAATTTAACCTAAAATGTATAAGAAAAAGAAGATTTTCTTCATTCGATATTATATCGATGCCCGCAATACTTCAACTTGCTGTAATTTAACATGAAATATATAAGAAAAAGCAGATTTTCTTCATTCGATATTATACATAATGTTATATTGATGCTCGCAATATTTCAACTTGCTGTAATTTAACATGAAATATGTAAGAAAAAGCAGATTTTCTTCATTTGATATTATATCGATGCCCGCAA
Organism: Modiolus philippinarum; assembly: GCA_002080025.1. Taxonomy (NCBI): domain Eukaryota; kingdom Metazoa; phylum Mollusca; class Bivalvia; order Mytilida; family Modiolidae; genus Modiolus; species Modiolus philippinarum. Next base: position 63,746 of record MJUU01002914.1, on the reverse strand, counting down.
TACTATAACTTGCTGAAATTTAACCTAAAATATATAAGGAAAAGCAGATTTTCTTCATTCGTTATTATTTCGATGGCCGTGATACTCCAACTTTCTGTAATTTAATCTAAAATATATAAGAAAAAGCAGATTTTCTTCATTGGATATTATATCGATGCCCGTAATACTTCAACTTGCTGTAATTTAATCTTAAATATATAAGAAAAGGCAGATTTTCTTCACTCAATATTATATCGATGCCCGCAAAACTTCAACTTGCTGTAATTTAACATAAAATATAAGAAAAAGGCAGATTTTCTTCATGCAATATTATATCGATGCCCGCAATGCTTAAACTTGCTGTAATTTAACCTAAAATATATAAGAAAAGGCAGATTTTCTTCATTCGATATTATCGATGCCCGCAAAACTTCAACTTACTGTAATTTAACATAAAATATAAGAAAAGGCAGATTTTCTTCATCCGATATTATATCGATGCCCGCAATGCTTAAACTTGCTGTGATTTAACCTAAAATATATAAGAAAAGGCAGATTTTCTTCATTCGAAATTATATCCATGCCCGCAATACTTCAACTTGCTGTAATTTAACCTGAAATATATATGAAAAGGCAGATTTTCTTCATGCAATATTATATCGATGCCCGCAATACTTCAACTTGCTGTAATTCAACATGAAATATATAAGAAAAGGCAGGTTTTGTATCGATGTCCGCAATACTTCAACTTTCTGTAATTTAACCTAAAATGTATAAGAAAAAACTGATTTTCTTCATTCGACATTATATCGATGCCCGCAATACTTCAACTTTCTGTAATTTAACCTAAAATATATGAGAAAAAGCAGATTTTCTTCATTCGATATTATCTCAATGCCCACAATACTTCAACTTGCTGTAATTTAACATAAAATGTATAAGAAAGGGCAGATTTTCTTAATTCGATATTATACCGATGGCCGCAATACTTCAACTTTCTGTTATTTAACCTGAAATATATAAGAAAAAGCAGATTTTCTTAATTCGATATTATACCGATGGCCGCAATACTTCAACTTGCTGTAATTTAACATGAAATATATATGAAAAGGCAGATTTTCTTCATTCGATATTATATTGATGCCCGCAATACTTCAACTTGCTGTAATTTAACATGAAATATATATGAAAAGGCAGATTTTCTTCATTCGATATTATATTGATGCCTGCAATACTTCAACTTTCTGTAATTTAAACTAAAATATATAAAAAAAGGCAAATTTTCTTCATTCGATATAATATCGAAGCCCTCAGTACTTCAACTTTCTGTAATTAAATCTAAAATATATAAGAAAAGGCATATTTTCTTCATGAATAGTATAGCCCAAAACATGTGATACTCTATATGTTAATATTTTTTAAAGTTGTAAAGTTGCAGTTGTAAATATCTATATTATCTTTCAAAAAACAGAAATAAGGGGATGACCAGTTGATTTTCAGGTGTGGGAATTGGGCGATTTTGTAACTACCGGTAAATAATTTAATCTTGGTCCCAGCTGGGACTTATATTAATCCCAGGTCCCAGAGAAAACTTGTCGTGGAAATAAATAATTTATTTGTACGAAATTTTCATGAAAATAAATAATTTTACAAAAAATTTTAGAAAACGGACAAATACATCTATAAAATATGGTTTTTTGAATGAAAGAAGTAAACGCACGTACGTTACACGATACACGCACACGCTTTACACGACGAGAGTGCACACGATGAGCGCTAATTTGGGAATATTGAATGTTTCCATTGCTGTAACATTAAAGCAGTCAGGGCTCTATGACAGGTCAGAGCAGTCAGGATTCTATGACCAGAATAGGTCAAAGCAGTCAAGATTCTATGACCAGAACAGGTCAGAGCAGTCAGGGCTCTAGAACAGTTCTAAAGTTAACTTAGAGTAGCTTTTATGACTGGTCTAAGTTAACTTGAAAACGGTCCTAAGTTAACTTAGAAGAGCTTTTATGACTGGTTCAAGTTAACTTGGCGAGAGGTTATGTCTGCACCCTACTGTATCTTATGCTGCAACAATCGTTGTATGTATATGTATTATATGTATATGAGAAATATAAAATTGTCCTTCAATGTTATCAGCCAATGAAATTTCATTTTATGTGTTTGTCAAATTCAAGATGGCGTGAATATCGTATAAATTGTCCTTCAATACAATATATAGAAATATAGATGATGACCCATCGCATTTAAGTCACTGAAAATTATGAATGGACACCTTAAGTTGAGCATGCGCACTCCGATAGAAATCAAAGGCATTACTTTAATCAACATCTTTGATTATTTCCACTTTCCAATCAAAAATCTGAAAATAGTTTCATATATTTCAATTGTATTCATCTTGAAACTGCCGTGCATCGCGAATTACATAAAATGCACAAACGACAGTTATTTACGTAATCTCAGAAAACGTATTGTGTATTCATGTGTGATTAACAGCCATAGCTACAGGTGTGTAATCCCTGTTGGCTGCAATTGAAGACACAACAAATTGATGTCGATATCATACTCCCCCATTCAGGACATATACATGTAACACGTGTAACACAAGCAGATTAATACATAAATAAAAAAAGTAAACATTGGCGGATCCAGAAAGAGGGGCTTTTGGGGTTGGAACCCCTTTTCTGGATTTCTTCCTGGAACCCTTTTGGACCCTCCTTCCCGAAGGCGGGATCAGAGTAGCGACATCTGTTTACTGACAGCTATCAGGTAATCATAACCTTTTTGCACATGTTATCAGTAATTTCTTATTGTTAGTAATACTATAAAATTCGGAAATTTTAGTAAATTTGCACACATTATGGTAATCAAATAATCAGGAAATGTTCTAATAATCAAATAATCATTGCAAAAAATACATGGTAATCAAATAACAACCAATTAACTCCATAATAATCAGGTTTATCCAGAAACCCACGAGAAGGCTCATTATTCATGCTCTTAAATAACCTACATTACTATTTCGAGCATTTAGTTGAAGTGTAATATTACTCATATGAGTCGTCTTATTCCGCGACTCATATTCCAATTCGACATTCAGCGTGTCGGAAAATATTTATAGTCTTACAGTGTACGAATATTGATCTACATCTCGCACACGCTTAAGATTCGGGTTTTGCAGTGCAAAATTGCAAAAGTTTTAAAACAGAATTACATTCTTTTAAGGCGGACTCCATTCGAGAACAACGACTTTTGTCTTTCCCACTTTTCTAATTGTTTATTTATGGGAAAAAACATTTTTACGTTTTTTACGCGATGCAGCTTTTTTTTCTGTAATTTATTTCAAAAGTTTTTTGTTTTTACCATTTATGACTGCTTTTGACCTCTTGTAGCTTATTAAAATATTTTACATGACCATTCTATTAAAAAAATAAACTCGCCTTATTCATTTTTCATTCAAGTCGTATTTATTTGGTGACGGGGTTACTGGGACCGCAATGATTGGGATAACATATGTTGGGCCGCAAGGACTTAAATCAGTTACCACTGCCTCTAGCAACTAACAACATGAAAGGTGACTGACCAAGAACATGGAAATCTGGTCGGTAAAGCCATTGGGAATGGAGAAAGAAAACCCTGGTCATTAAAGGTACTTTAAAACTATTTACAGAAGAATAAATATGAAAATTATGTCTTTATTTATATATGCCAACACCCCATACTTCACCGGTACCAATATCCCGTGCGACACTCATAAAACAGGCGCATTTTATTTTTGAAGCCCGATTTTTAAAATTGCACTAAACGTCTACCGGTGTCATCTAATTCAATCAGAATACGCTATACATCTAAATATTCCTTTAAAGGAGAATGACAAGCCTGATAAATTGCCGTGCCTTGGACCGCAAAAAGTGAAGAGGCGTGTTTGTGGAAACTGCACAGTATAGAGCAAAGTACAGGTGTCACATATTCCTTGATGACTCTGATACTACGTTAGATACATTGGTTACACCTATAGGGGTTAGTTTTGTAATAAGTCATGTTCTTACCTCCAGTCTTCCAATATTTAATCACAAAAAACCGACACACCCTTACCTTACAAAGCCAAAATCCCACATGTATGGATATACCAGGTGAACGCAGTCAAAATGTTGAGTTTCATAGGGTTTGCTTCATAATTTTGTTGATATTGTTTTTTAATCGTGGATTTCCTATGCTTGCGTTCTAGTGCTGATGATGCGGAATCAATTTCCGAATTGGCCATACAGCTAATTGCAGTTTGAGTTAACACAACGTGTTATGGTCTCATGTTCATTTGCTCCCTAACCTTTCGTAAAATATACAATACAATACAAACATAATCAAATACAACAATACATATGAATTATCTATTTTGATTCGGAGACAAGTTAAAAACTTATATTAATATGTTTCCATCAAAAACAGAATTTAGAATATATGCTCTAAAATTAATGCAGATTTTAAGAAAGACAAAATTCACGTTCATATAAAGAATCAACGGACTTAGATAAATAGTTATTGTGTATTTGCAAAAACAAAAACAAAAATGTATGTCTAAATATAAGATACGAATTTTGAAAATATAAAGAAAGACAGAAATACATGGAATTAAAACAAAAAAGAAAAAAGTGAGCACATGCACTGATTTCTGTTGTTGAATTGAAATTAGTAAAAAATACATAAAAAATTCAAAATTTGAAAAAGAAAGGAAATGGGGTAAATGTCAAGGAGACAACATCCCATATCCAGGTTAAAACGACCAAAAACAAAACATCTAGGGGTCACCGTATGGTCTTCAACACGGTGAGGAACCTCATACCATATAGTAAGCCCTAAATGGCCCCGAAAAGGTAAAAAAAGTGAATAAATCAATGGAAACAAACCACATCCAATAGCCCAAATATCAAGAAACTAAAATTTTATAAGAAGACAAGGACAAGCCAATGACCAACATATTCCTGACTTGGGACAGGCGCAAAAATTGCGGTGGGGTTGAACTCGTTTTCTTGGATCCAAACCCCCTATGTGTGGTGAATGGCTAAAAATAAATACACAAAAAGACCCACAGTAAAAATCAAACTAGAAAAAAGTCAACTTATCAAGACGAGTACCCTTACAATGAAGTACATAAAACATGAAGACAATACACACAGGTACTGTCCGGACAAATGCTCGCAGTTACTGACAGCTAGCTAAGGACATAATTTCCGTTGACTATGATATCAAGCCTTCTTACATTTGAAATTTCACTTGAAAAACTTCTAAATAGATTTGGTATAAAACATTATCAATTATGAAAGAACATGATATTGTGCAATGCCAAAAACTGCCAATATGAAAAATTGTTTAAATTTAGTTATGGTGTAAAGCATTTAGGAGATGATCAATATTTTTGCCAACAAAAATTTGTTGATTTGTCCGCCATTTGCAATTCTCATAATCAAGTTATCGTTTAGTGCCAATGTTTTAATCCAATGCATCCCAACTCGGTTTGACAAATTTAGGATATAACTCTTTATTCTGTATGAAAAATACAAAAACAGTCAATTTCGATAAGACGCAAGGTTAAATTTTCATGTCAGACAAGTCTTACTACTAGCCTGGTGAATACACATAGGGATCTCTGGCTCACAAAAAGTGGCATCGACCCAAAGGAATACTCATGTTGCATAATAAACAGTAAATGTTGTAATCCTGTACACCTGTAAAAAAGAGTTACAATATGGAAAGCCACAATCCAATATTGGTCAAAAAGAAGTATCGAAGTTGGAGGCTAGATCCATCACCAGGTGCATCCACGAAGTGCAATACATGGAATGAAGGCTCAGTATTTTCACGGTATTAGAAATTTGATATTCGATAAAATGCAAGGTGAAAATCTCATGTCAGCCAAATCTGACTAATGGGCTGTTGAATACCCACGTGGACCCCTGGTTCAGCAGAAGTGGTATATAATTGCTGTCTGATGCATAATTGTTGTCTGATGGGCTTAAAAGTTAAGCTACCTTTTGAAATATTAACTATAGATTTATTTATAGATGCAATATAATAATCAGGAATTGCATAATAAAATTTGCATATTCCAACATATAAAATTTCCCCCATAAATTGGAACTATTTTGGTCATTTTAAAGGTTGACTTCAAACCACAGGTTAAATATCTTGCTTGTCATCCCTTATTTAGGCTAATATTCATTAAATTTGTATATGTCAACAGATTAATCTTTTTCAAAAAGATATGAAGAAATAAAATTTAGAATAAAATAAATTAATTAAACAAAATATATAAAGATCGAGTGAACAGCAGACCAAAAATCTATAATAATAGAAAAAAATTTCTCCTGTGGTATGATAAATTAAAATTTTAAATCTATGACGACGAAATTTACAACTTATAAAGAAAACTTGGACTGTCCGGATCGAATCCTTCTATGACTCACGAATCAGCTGTTCGTTCACACCTACAATTACCAGTCTATTTTATTACTTTAACATATAACAAACAAAATTTACCAAGGTTGAATAAGAATAAAAATTATAATTTGTAAACAGGATAAACGATTTTGATTAGTTTGATTAAATTCTGAATATCGAATTCGTTTCGCATTGGATGAATTTTAAACACCTTATTGCGATTTCCATTTCTCATGTCTCATTTGCTGAAACTAAAATTTACGTTTTCTATTGAAACTCAATTCTGATTCCGATTGAAAACTGCAGTTTTCGTGCTAAATACCTGGATTATCGCTAAATACTATGTATTAGGATCGAAAACTTTATATTTCGTGCGAAATACCTGATATTTCCGCATTTTTGTGACTATCGAGTGCGAAACATTTATCTAATGAACGTTACATGCGACATAATTTTCGGTGCATACTTCACATTCGAAATTTCCATAGGGATATAGGAGGAAACCCAGTCAAATTCCCAAATATTCCACAATAAAACATCTCATTTAATGTTTTGGCCCTGTTTTGTCTCCCCCGCTGCACCGCGACGATGAGACCTAGTAGTAGTCTGTGTCTCCGTCCGTCCGTATCACTCTTTCATAGACGTAACTTCTCAGAAACCGCAGGTCAGAATTCATTCAAATTTTACAGAATTTTAAGTCCTCATCAGTACTAGCTCATATCGCATTGCCATTTTGATTCGTCAAATTTTGTAAGAGTTATAGGACTTTAATTATTTCCACATTGTTATACAATGGCAAATCTTTTGGAAGCAACTCCTCAGAAACCGCTGACCGGAATTCATTCAAATATTACTGGATTGTTAGTCACCATAAATACGATATCATATCGCATCGCGATTTTGATTCATCGAATTTCGTGGGAGCTTTGGGACTTTTGTTTTTTTCCACATTGTTATACAATGGCAAATCTTGTGGACGCGACTCCTCAGAAACCGCTAGTACGAATTCATCTTAATTTTACAGGGTTGTTAGTCTTCATAAGTACTATTTCTAATTGTAGGGGTTATTGGACATTAAAAAATCAAAAATGTTAATGATAGATCTTGTGGACGCAACTCCTCAGAAACCACTACTCAGATTTCTTTCAAATTTTCCAGGATTGTTAGTCACCATATGTACTAGATCCTGCGATTTATTTGAGCAATATCGGACTGCAACTTTTTGGATAAAAAACATTTAACATTTTTGCAGTTAAAGCGAGATATTAAGCATAAAATCTCATCTTTTGCAAAAAAGTGTTTTTTCACGATTTAAGCAAATATGAATAAACTAGATTTTAAGCGGAACCCCTGTCCAATTGTTTTTTGAAAGGGGGTCCAAAAATGTTTGATTTCAGCAATATGTTTTTGCACTGAATGAAAACTAAAATAACATTCTTTAAATGAATTAAAGTTTGTGCAATTTTTGACTTTTTTAATTTGGTAATTTCTTCTTTATAGCTTTCACATAAATTTCGGTCAATGGATTTCGAAATACATGTACAATGTATTTTGAAGAGACATAAGTTGTCGAAATACACATGTGTAGAAACTAAATGAACAGTAACTTCTGTATTTTGATATCTAAGATAAACACCTCTGGTCGTTTGCTGCAGTTATAAACTAAGTTATTCGTTGTTATTCAATTTTGAAAAATAAAATAATTTAAGCTCATTTATTTTTTTTCTGGTCAATTTTTTTTAAAAATGGACATTTTTAAATTTTTCATTATTTTTTTCCATTGCAACTTTGCAATATCGGGATCGTTAAAATCTAAATGTTTATCTTTAAGATTTGAGCGGAGTTCATTTCTCGGATTGGAGCAGAGTTCATTGCTCGATATCGAACAATGCCAAATCCATATTTTTTTTAATACTCCGGTATTTTGTTATTTATTGATTCAGCAAACAAAAAGGTAATTGGCCACGTGTTCTTACAACCTCTGACATCCGTTTCATCACAAAAGATCTGTTGAATACAATCAAAACATATAAACAACCACACAGGACTCATCGAGTCAATTTAAAAAAAAAAAAACAAAAACAAAAACAAAAACAAAATTCGCATAACAGAATTGAGAGATGTATGCCCTATAAACAGACAGTCAGAATAACATTGAAAATCCATAATAAAATGCCAAAAATTGAAAATCTGATAGTGTATCCATATGACAAATTCTCTCAAGGTCAAGTACATCATAACTGTAATGTAAAGAGAGCGTACATCTCTTGAATGGAGAATCATTTTACAGACTCCACACTGAGAGACAAACTCCCAGTACAAAACAAATAATGAAAGGATATACAGTAATGCACACGAGACTAACTCCCGACAAATTCATGGCAAAATGCAATAAAACAACACTTTAATGGTTGTTCGGCATCTTGAAGTCACACAAAAGGTTCTCAAAAATGGGATATGCTCTTACCTCATATTATGTTCATGATGGCCCTAGCACCAGATTAAGCTGAATTTATTGCTAGATATGGAATAACGCTACGGATGCAGGAGTCATAGTCAACAAACATAAAATTTACTGGCAAAACAACGGCAGTAGAATACCGAAGGAACAAAGTCCAGAGACAAGGCAAAAGCAAGAACACCAGAAGACGGAAGACCAAAGACACCACATGCCCACAAAATACACGAACACTACATATACAACACAGGAAACTAAAGCATTAACAGTGTGAAAAAAAAAAAAAAAAAAAAAAAAAAACAGAGTGACATCAGGTGCTCCGGAAGGGCAAGCATGTCCTGCTCTGCATACAGCACCCGTCACACGGTCGTTGAGGCATAATTTTGAAGCATCTGTTAGTTACTGATCGGTTATTATCATTCTAAGACAAAAACAATTACGGACAGTGGTACATGTTTTTTTTAATCTTTTGTAATCACTTAATTATTCAAACATGGACGAGGACAAATCGGTACCACAAACATCATTGACGAAGACAAAACTAAAATTTAACAAGACAACACAAAAAACAAGAATAAAGCACGAACAGTCTGAACTCATATAAAAACAGAGAGTGACATCAGGTGGTCCGGAAGGGTAAACGTGTATGTCCTGGGTAAAGTCAAAACCGGTAATGCAAAGTGTTTTACAACTTCCAGTCATTCGTTGCCCCGAGAAAAAAAAGTCCCATATCAAGAACCAATTGGAATTCATCGAGTCAATTGTCAGAAAAACTTGACATAATAGACTTTTAAGATGTGGGAACTAAAACAGCATATGCGGTCAAAATAACATTTGGAAATTACAAAAATAAAATGCCAAAATTTGAAAATATGATTTTATATCCGTACGAGAATTTTTCTCAAGAACAAGTACACCATCCATCAAATATGAAGAGATCATGCATCGCTCTCACGGACAAACATTTATGGACTCCAACTTGCAGGAAAGATAACCAGTTAATGACAAAAAAACTATTCTTTTCAGTGCATGAGTAACAATAGGGTCTTTAAGTCTCGTTCTACTTTCACTTTCAAAGACCAGAACTCTATTAACGCGCCAAAACCGTCATCCGACTTTTTCACTTCCGGGACAAACTTCACTTGAAGTTACTCAGAAAATGTATTATTCTGTTTAATTTCAGTCCAGGTTAATGTTCTAATAAAGTGTATAATTTTTTATGGATAAAATATTTTGGTTCAGAGAAAACGAATCCCACTCTTATTTGAGCTGTGAACCAAAAATCCAACAATTTCACATAGTACTACATAGGAAAAATGAACCCGGTAATAACGTTTCACGTTTATTCTCGGGGGTCACGTGAAGGGAATTACAGAGCCTATACGCGTTTTCAGTAACAGTAGCCACGGTGTTTGATATATAGACTTAAAGAATAATAAATTGGAAGGTAGATATCAAGGAAATGATTGAGGCCCAGTTTTGTTTGTATTGGCCAAGCAGGTTTAGAGAGGAAAACCTTCGAAAAGACTAACAACGACAAGGGCAAATGCCTAAGACAGGCGCAAGGTGATAGCAATAGCTCACATGGCCCTTCCCTAAAAGAAAAAAAAGTTATAGTTATTTAAGTGAAACATTAACAGGGTACAAAATTACCGAACAGATCTGACAGGAACTGAAATCCAAAGGGCAAAACGACAAGGTAGTTGCAAAAGTAATTCTTTATTGATGATATGCAAAGTATACGAAGAAGTATGTGCACAAAGGGTATCACAAATACATGTATAAAGAATAACTTAAATAAAATGAATGCAAACAAGAGAATAAAAACGTTATATGCGTGGACACATGGAATAACTAATTATATACTTATATAAAGACAATCGCAAAATCAAATGGATGTTATCTAAATAAAAAAAAATTATTATTATTATTTTCAGACATAATATAAAGCTTTCAGCATAATAAAAATCATAATGCAATTGGATGATGGTATTAGTTCGATTAACACTTCCATTCAAGGGCATAATGTGTAATACAATAGAGATTGCAGAATGCAAAGATCACAAATTCAAAATATATACACAGGAAAACACGGGATATCAAAATTGTGAAAAACGACGACAAATATGAATACAAAAAGCCTCAAAATGAGACAAAAATTGATAAATATGTGCAAAGGAGATCACAAAAACATTTGAAGTTGTTTTATCAATATTTTTTTCCAAAGCGCTAATCAGTATCTGTACATATAAGTTTCTTATTGTTAATCCTAATAATCATTTCAGCATCTCTTTGTTGTCTTCCAATCAATCATTTTCGTCTTTCTTATCAAATAAGTTTTATGTATTCAAACTTTAATACTACTAGTATCTGACTTTAAAAAATGACAATTCGTCGAGGTCAATTAATTTTGCAGTATGTAAACACTTGGTAAAGAAATGTTTCCTGCCTCTCCAGAGAATAATTCACATTCTCCTTTTTTCTCTACAACTCTCAATCCAATGCAATCTCTTGTTTGTAGACATTTGACAGCACAGTGGAGTATATTGGTAGTTTTTAATGTATAAAGTAGTTGTAATCGACGACAGTCCTTCTGTTCTCCCCACAGGGCTGCTCGAAGTGGTTCATAACTTTGAAGCCGTTGTGCTGAAAGTACACATTATCAAAAATCTAATAATGATACGCGAAATAATTTTCTTTAAACAACAAGCTAACTTCAGAATTAAACAAATGCACAAACATTGCACAAAACTCGGGTAATCAGTCAAGTTGACCTTTTGTCATCTGTCAATTATCTCCCTTTACAAGTAAGCTATATATATATATTCCAATGGAAGATTATTTAATAAGCAAATCAATAAATTTCCTTTAATATTGAAATTAAAACTACTTTCCTTTTTTAATATATAGCTTTTTAGTTCAGAGAGAAAATCGACAAACAATTCGACAACGGGACTTTCGAGATAACAACTCTCGTGTAATTTAAGGCGGAAACGATCTCCTCAATTTCCAGTTAGAAGGATAACTGGATTCCTGACCTATTGAAATCAATATATATACTACCTAAAAACAAACTTTTTATGAAATTGAAGTGTACTTATAATCCCAATTTGTCCTACATGACAATTATTGAACTAGATTTTAATTGACGAAAAAAAAATAAAATATCTTGAAGCGCTAAAAATAGAATTAATATAAATCACCCTTAGCTCAACAGTGTTGATTTATTAGTGATTTCCTCTCAAGGTATTGATGTATTGATTTTTTTCGCATAAAAACACAAACATGTTTCCGGAGAAACACGACTCAATATATATAAATCTCTTTTTTCTCAAAATAAAAAAAAAGAAAACAAAAAGAAAAGTTACCACAAAATAAGAAATAATTAAAAATGATGAATTGTTGACCATTTGTGGCCCTGCTTGTAAGTGGTGGTAAAAAATTTATGTTTTTTTAACTGTAGGCAATTCAACTTCCGAACAACCAATTCTGAATAATACAATCCTTTGACGTTCGGGTTTATTATACATGTCCTTTCGATAAAAACCTTTGCTGTGACTTAAAGTAAGATTTTTTCACAGAAATCGACTTGCCTGGTATCGACATCTGAAATTTAAACAAGAGGAAATCTGTCAATGTGACAGCAAACCGGGTTTTCTTTTACATTAACAGTATATCTTACACATGGGTTGACCCTGAATATTTGAAATGTACTTATAATTTTCATTCATTTTCAATGTTAAACCTTCCACCAAAGTACCCTATTTCTGAAAGTTCAGCCACTTGGATTTGAATCAAAAAGGAAAATTAAAGTACTGTGCACACCTTTGATACAGGTACAAATGATCTGCATTATAAAACCTTCCTGTCCATTAAACTGTAGGAGATTTGCTCCGGACAAATGATGTACCCATAGAGTTGCTCCGGACAAATGGGGTACCCTACTGTTAAACATTTGACGTAAAAATGACTAATTTAAACAACTGATATTTTTTACATAAATTATCAAAAACAAAACCAAAGTTGCATGCACATCTACATACATTCATATATGTACAAATGATCTGCAAAATAAAAACTTCCTGTCTCAAATACTGTGGGAGATTTGCTCCAGACAAAGGAGGTAGTCTTTTGTTAAAAATTTGACGTTAAAATGACTATGTTCAAAAACTGATATTTTTACCTAAATTATAAAAAAATCAAAATCAAAGTACGATGCACACTTTTGGTATATGTACAAAAGATTTGCAAAATAAAAACTTCCTGTCTCAAATACTGTAGGAGATTTGCTCAGGACAAAGGAGGTATACTATTAAAAATTTGACGTAAAAATGACTATGTTCAACGACTGATATTTTTACATAAATTATCAAAAATCAAAATCAAAGTCCCATGTACACCTTTGATATATGTACAAATGATCTGCAAAATAAAAACTTCCTGTCTCAAATACTGTAGGAGATTTGCTCCGGACAAAGGAGGTACCCTTTTATTAAAAATTCAACAACTGATATTTTTGACATAAATTATCAAAAATCTCACATTCTAAATCAAAGTACCATTCACATCTTTGATATATGCACAATTGATCTGCAAAATTTAAACTTTCTGTCTCAAATACCGTGGGAGATTTGCTCCGGACAAAGGGGGTACCCCATTGTCCAAAAAGTTACGTAAAAATGACTAACTTCAACAACTGATATTTTTGACATAAATTATCAAAAATCAAAATCAAAATACCATGCACACCTTTAATATATGTACAATTGATCTGCAAAATAAAACTTTCTGTCTCAAATACTGTAGGAGATTTGCTCCGGACAAATGATGTACCCATTTGGCAGCCGCCTGCCCGCCATTTTCACCATTTTAATAACCGGATTTTTCCGATGGAAAACCCGGTTAAAAATACATTAGAACGGCAGATATGGCCTTAAAATTTTAAGAACTAAAAACATTTTACAATGGGTGCGTTTCTTCTGTTTTTGAGTATACGTTTATTCTTTATCCCGGATGTCAGCTGAGGGCTGATTTGTCCATGTCTTAATCTGTTTATTATAAACTTCCAATAAGAAGTAATTGTCATACCCGGGCTGAAATAGCTGTATGAGCGGGCCGATACAGCTTTTTCAGAAAAAGGCAGTCTGATATGGCCATATTAGACTGGATATGTTTGATATTGCCTGTTAACCTACGGCTATATTACATATGCAAAACAGAACATATCTTTGCTATGTATGTAATAAATGCTTTTAAACTTATGCTGAACTGCCAAAGAATTACTTTCTGGTACAGAAAACAATTAACAGTTCTTACCATGTATTCCACATTTATCAATCTGCACGTCAATTGGTTGGCTGGTTCCATTTCCCATGGCCGTCACAGCTGTGCACATATAAATACCAGAATCAACCAGTTGGAAATTCTTTATCTGAAGCGTATGAGTTCCATTTATAACTCCGTAGTATTTTGTTGGATTTTCCTCAACTGGAAGTATGTTGCCATTATGGGTCCACTTTACTCCTAATATAGGGAGTTGGTGACTTATTTCACATGTGATGTGAGCTTGTGTTTCAGTCTCTACAACCATAGTATTCCCATTGATACCGGTTATAGTAACATTTGGACCTAAAACATAACTTGATTTTATATTACTTTCTCCATCAAGTGCTGTTAATATAGTGTATTGACTATATTTACCATATATATCATGATAAGGAGGGATATTTGCCAAAAATAAAAGTAGCATAGTGGTAAAGTTTCCCGAGCCTTAAAGGCGAGGGAAACGAAGACCCAATTTACTTACTTCAGGGTCTTAAGGAGGTAGGTTTTTGCAATTTGTAAAAGTCAATCGGATTTCTCTGATTTTATCCATTATTACTATGTAAAATATTTTGCGCCATTACAACCAATTTTCTAGTCATCAAGTCATCAGAAGCTCCTTTTAAATCAGTAAGTAAAAATTTTATTAGATTGTAGATTTTTCGATGTGAAACAAATCAATATTTTGTCCATGCTATAATAAGGTAAAAGTCCAAGAGAGCTTTTCCCGCCATTTTTTAAAATGTGAAATATCTTGAAAACAAGGCCCATAACCTATCAATATTTTTAGCTAAGTTTATTTCTATAACAATACTCCTTTCAGATAGGGTATCAATTTAAAATCGTAGATTTATCTAATTTCACCTTACTACACCCTTAAGGTGTAAATAAATGATAAATGCCTTACAGAAATGACTTTCATATATTTGGACAATACTCTCAATATACTATACCGCTTACATGGCCAATCATAAACCCAAGGCATGTATCTGTTAAGTCAACAATGTTCCAAGGATATTGATTCAGTTTTCGTAGGGAAGCATGAGATGAAAAATTTAAAACCCTTCAAATGCAATACTTCGGTCCAAAAAGTTCTGTATCGCGTTTCTGACAAAGGTCAGTGTTAAATACGCTGCCGAGTATATCCAAATGAAGAAATAAAGAGATATGGAGTAAATAACAAAATACCGATGTTACTGTCAATTTTAATTCTGCATGTGCGCATTTCGACAACTTATGTCTCTTCAGTGCAGATAAAATCTAAACATTTGGAAGTCCATCAACCGAAATAAGTGTAAAAACTGATAGAGAACAAATAACCAATAAGATCGATATAGAAAAGCCAACATCAGCTAAGGACAGAGCTATGCAAGAGGGAGATACTCCTTAGTTGCAAATAGAATTTTCTGAAATTTAGATATTGCAATTTTCTTAATAAAAGACCGAAGTACTGGCTACTGGGTTGTTGTAAATGTACATGGGACAAAATCCCTATAAAAACATGGTGAGATTAAGCAAATGGATCACAGTATTTGTAAATGAAATGAATTAAAAGGTTTTCGAAGATGGCACATGAAAAAAAAATCACTTCATCTCTTGACAGTATAACATGACTTTCAAGAGATGGAATTATATTTTTTTCTTCATATTTAGAGCTTTCATACACAAAACAAAATAATAACCGACACTACAAAAAATACATAAATTAAAGAAAAGGATAAATTGGAATATTCCTTTTGAAATGAATCATATGTTTTAAAACTAGTGACTCTTAGCCTAGAATATGAACAGATAATGGTGATTGTTAACATGAGATTTTTTAAACAATAAGGTTAAAACGTCAAAAATCATGTTTTATATAGTTATATAGTGTTCCCTGATAAGAAAGTCTTACGTTTACAACCATTTTCGTTGGAGAACAAACCTATCAATAACTATTGTAAATTGTGCATAATAAGCTTGGTAAATACAATGCATCTGACGATACGGGACTTTCAAGATAGATATTCTCTTGCAATTGAAAGTGGAAATGATCAACTCAAATACCAGTAAGAATGATAACTGGATTCCTGACCTACTGAAATAAATATATAACACCTAAAAACAAACAATTTACTTAATTGAATTGTAATTATAATTTGTCTTACACGACAATAGTTTAACTAAATTCTAAGTGACGACAAACAATTAATCTGAAGCGTTATATCTAATATAAATTGCCCTTAGCTCGACCGTGATAGTTAATTAGTGACTCCCTCTCAAGGTATTGATGTATTGATTTTTATCATTTAACAATAGATTTTGTGTCCGGGGTATGAGAATAGATTTTTTCCGGTATGAACACGACTAAAAAGTCCCGTATTCCAGTAACATAAAAAAATATATATTATCAATTACTTAAGTTCATACGTCCATTTTATCCAAGAAAAATGTAGTATCAATTTAGTCCGTGGGCTGGAAACACTTTCCGTGCACCCCCCCCCCCCCCCACTTCCGAACCTGACCGGTTTTTTTCAGTCCTTCTATGTCCCCTCTTCAAAATAAAACATGTTAACACGAACATAACCTGCACGCATAGACAGTATAGGGTCACTTTTATAGTACACCATCAGAAATTCTTGTATTTTCGTTTTAACCTAAGTTTCATCTTTTAAGTTCCATAATTTTTTAACGATAGGTAATATGTACTAAAATTTGGTACCAAATGAAAGCTAAATTAATATTCTTTACAATGAACACAAGTTTGGGCATTTTACGCCATTTTTATGATCTGGGGATGCAAAAAATGTACCCCTCCCCTTCAAAAAATTGCGAAAATGACGATTTTAGGCTGTTAATTCCTTTCAGATAAACAACCCTCGTCATTTGATCTAGTTTTTCTGTCTAACTTATCAGGTGTGATACAATGTTGAAAAATAAAACCATTTAAGTCCATAAAATTTTGATTTTCGGTATAAAATTTTACAAAAAATGGGAATTTTCGGAATTTTAGATTTTTTCACAATTTCGACTTTCTGACTTTAGGATCGTAAAATCTGAATATATATTTAATAATGGCCGATTTAATATAAATTTATGATATATTAGCAAGAAATTGTGAGCACAAATTTTAGTTTCAGACATAATGTAGGTTCAGAAATGTCAAAATTAGCACCCCTCCCCCTCAAAATTAGGGGAAAATTTGAAATATTGAGGCTCTAAATGATAAAAAGATAATGTTTAATGGGAATTCTAGTGTTTATTTGACTTAAGCTGACATGCAGAAGATCATTCAAGTAGATTTAAACTTTTTAAGAGGTCTCTTTTCGACTCTTCTGCCCGAAATTCTATGCAAAATGGGAATTTTCAGTTTTTCAGAATTTCTGCTGTTTTGACTTTGAGATGCAAATACTTCATGAAATTGATATGTAACTTAAAAATGTTGATATAATATCGTTTCATTATATGTTAGCAATTACAAGGTATGCTTTTAAACATTTTAGACTAACTACAGTCTCATAAATTACAAACATATAATCCCTTACCACACATATTCAACACAATTTATTTCATTTTATTCAGCTTAAAAAGCTTGAAAAGCTTAAACATTGTATAAAGGTCCAATGACATATCATTTTCAAACACCAAAATACACAAAGACTGACTTATATCACAA
>MJUU01002914.1:33480-43849 GCA_002080025.1 Modiolus philippinarum | reverse complement strand
GGGGGGGGGTGCACGGGGGGTTATTCCAGCCCATGGACTAATTTGATGACTGAGGTTTCAGGATCTTAAGTACTTTTTGAGACTGCAGTCCTCCCCGACAAGTTATAATAATTGCTTCTGTTTAATAAAATCAGTGTTTATGTACCGAATTAAACAGGAATATGCAGAAATGATCTTAATAGCAAGGAATTGCACCTCCAGTAAGTAGTTGGCATTTGATAAAATGCCCTCATTTAATCAAATTACTGTATTATATGTCGATAATGAAAAGTGTATTTTGTTTTAAGTTAAAAATGATTTTTGATTTGTTGTTAAGAAAACAGCAATGCAAGTCAACAAGAACTTACACTGGTTAGTTCTTTGTGTACATAATCAGTACTCTAAAGATATACGTTAATATAGAATTGCTCATAAAATGGACTTAATTTGATTTATGAGAAGCTAACTGGTGATATACGGCCATTTTCAGCTACAGGTTCGGAGCTTTTGATGTCAATTCCGATTTTTGTAAGTTACCAAACTGTTAGTGCTTTAGTTTTTTAATGTTACATAATTGATGTTCGTATATTTGGTATCGTGACATTGGTCTTCCGGTGTTCTCATATTTGTCATGTCTCTGGATTTATGTAATCTGCTTTTCTTACTTCGGTATTCTACATCTGTTGTTTTGCAAATATTCATTCTCGACAGTTTAGTTCAAATTTATGTAAGTCAGAACCGAACCGTCAGTCAAAAGAACGAACAATCCATGGACAATGGCAACATCGGAAACACTAAGAAACAAGGACACCACTTGAGTACGGGACAAACAAGAAAAATGAAGACACACATACAGATGAACAACACGGACCCAATAATAACCATGGGTCAGATCAGGTGTACCGGTAGAGTAGGCATCTTCTGCTTCTTATAAGACACCCGCCGTGTTAAGTTCAGATTCCCTTGTAACGCATCAGAAAACAAAAGGTACTGCAATATCCGATTTCATTCGTCATGGCATGGAACAATTTATTGATATCACACTTAAAATCATCAGAAAACAAAAGGTACTGCAATACCTATTTTCATTCGTCATGGCATGTAACAATTTATTGATATCACACTTAAAATCATCAGAAAACAAAAGGTACTGCAATATCCGATTTCATTCGTCATGGCATGGAACAATTTATTGATATCACACTTAAAATCAAATTTTAAAAGATTATCAAAACTGAATTTAAGACACGTAATAAAAATAAAACGGAAGACAGTATCTAACGTTGCTAAGGGTTATTTTCGAACAAAGGACATGCCATATAGATTACACCACAAAATCCCGAATATTACCATATTTATCCACTACAGATAGTTAAATTCAAAAATTTTAAATGCGAGGCTTGCCAGGCTTTTTAAAATTTTTAATATCAACTATCGAGAGAGATAATCGTGATAAAGTGGTGTAATCGTTTTTTTTTCTAATGACAAATGATAACACCGAGATAAGTATTCCGAATATATCTAGGAGGAAATAACACGGGGCATTATTCAACATGTACAGTTGGGTGCTGACGCAACATTCCATCCAAGTGCACTCCAAAAGCGTACCTCGCGTGCACTTCGTGTGCACTTGAAACTGATTCCACGACAGCCTAGAGTGAACTTGTGACCACTTTCAAGTTTCACTTGAAAAGAAGATGCGATCGCGGGAGTGATCGCAAAGTACACTTAAAGTGAACTTCGTGGCAGATTTGGATTGCTCTTAGCGATTGGTCAGTTCAAAACACGTGATATTAAATATGACGAAATTAACTTAAAGCAAAAAGTTTGAAAACTCGACGACTTAATTCTCTTTTTAATCTATTTTCATAATAAATTAAAACCAAGATGTCATTATAAATTATAGCGTTCCCTTGTTTTATTTATACATTCAATGCTTACGTCACATTATATTCTTCATAAATCTTTCAAAAAAGGGTATTTTATCGAGGCCTATGTTCATGCTTTCATATAAAATTTAAAAAAAAAAATTAAAAAAAAAAATTTCTCGCAATACCAAATTTATGTATCTTTTGTCGAAAATGTACTCAAAAGTTGGAGATATTATATGTCGGTGCTTATTTAAATTTCGCGACACAACATTTATATGCATTTTTCCCAAAATTACTTTATAAGATTGAAATATTTTGCATTTCAGCTTTTTTCCTTTCTCGTGATACCAAATTTATAATATCTTTTGATACCAAATTTATAATATTCTTTGTCAAAAATGACGTCAGAAGTGGGAGATATTATATGTCGGTGCTTATTTCAATTGTCGCGACATAACATTTATATGTATTTTTCCCAAAATTACCTTATAAGATTGAAATATTTTGCATTTCAGCTTTTTTCCTTTCTCGCGATACCAAATTTATACATCTTTTGTCAAAAATGTACTCAAAAGTTGGAGATATTATATGTCGGTGCTTATTTCAATTGTTGAGACACAACAATTATATGTATTTTTCCCAAAATTGCCTAGTAAGATTGAAATATTTTCCATTTCAGCTTTTTTCCTTTCTTGCGATATCAAATTTATACATCTTTTGTCAGAAATGACCTCAGAAATGGGAGATATTATATGTCGGTGCTTATTTCAATTGTCGTGACACAACATTTATATGTATTTTTCCCAAAATTACCTTATAAGATTGAAATATTTTGCATTTCAGCTATTTTCCTTTCTCGCAATGCCAAATTTATACATCTTTTGTCAAAATTGTACTCAAAAGTTGGAGATATTATATGTCGGTGCTTATTTCAATGTTGCGACACAACTTTTATATGTATTTTTCCCAAAATAACCTTATAAGATTGAAATATTTTGCATTTCAGTGTTTTTCCTTTCTGGCTATACCACATTTATACATCTTTTGTCAAAAATAACCTTAAAAGTTGGAGATATTATATATTGGTGCTTATTTCAATTGTCGCGACACAACATTTATATGTATTTTTTCGGAAATTACCTTACAATGTATAAGATTGAAATATTTTGCATTTCAGCTTTTTTCCTTTCTCACGATACCAAATTATACACCTTTTGTCAAAAATGATGCTTATTTCAATTGTCATGACACATTATTTACCTTGTAAGATTGAAATATTTTGCATTTTAGCTATTTTCCTTTCTCGTGATACCAAATTTATACATCTTTTGTAAAAAAATGATCTCAAAAGTGGGATATCTAATATGTAGATGCTTATATCAATTGTAGTGACACAACATTTCCCTTGTAAGATTGAAACATTTTGCATTTTAGCTTTTTCCCTTTGTCGCGATACCAAATCTATACATTTCTTGTTAAAAATAACCTCAAAAGTTGGAGATATTATATGTCGGTGCTTATTTCAATTGTTGCGACACAACATATATATGTATTTTTTCCAAAATCACCTTATAAGACTGATATATTTTGCATTTTTTCTTCTTTCCTTTCTCGCGATACCAAATTTATACATCTTTTGTTAAAAATGACTTCAAAAGTTGGAGATTTTATATGTCGGTGCTTATTTCAATTGTCGTGACACAACATTTATATGTATTTTTTCCAAAACCACCTTATAATACTGAAATAATTTGGATTTTAGTTGTGGTCCTTTCTCGCGATACCAAATTTATGCATCTTTTGTCAAAAATGAGTCCAAATGTGGGAGATATTATATGTTGGTGCTTATTTCAATTGTCACATGTATTTTTCCCAAAATTACCTTATATAAAACTTCTTTGAAAAGATGTGATAAAGTAAAATATTTTAAAAAATGTATTATTTTGGTTATTTGTAAAGATTTAGTATAAACCGCCTAATGAAAACCTAACTTTCTCAAACATATTTATAGAAAGATTTACAAAAAGCTATATCGCAACATATAAAACTTCTTCGAGGGATACAATACGTATTTTTTTTTTATTTTTTTTTTTGAAAAATGAATTATTTTGGTCATTTGTAAAGTTTTAGTATACAGGTCTATATTCATTTTAGTAGTGGGAAAATATTATCTGACATGTTTTATATTTAACAATATTTTATATATAACTGCATTGGTATTTTTTTCGCATTTGCTTATCCAAAAGAACGCTACGTAGAAATATATTTTTATTCCCTCAGCTATCGCTTAAAATTCGATCTAACTAAATATATATATATATATATATATATAAGATAACCTCGTTTTAAGTAGTGATCCTCGCGACAGCTTTCAATTGCACTTGAAGTTCACTGGTGAACGCCATAATACCTGTCATAGAATAGCTACCTGTTCCAAAAGAGTGAACTTCGCGACAGCTTAGAGAACGCGAAACTTCAAGTTCACTTTAAGTGCACTTTTTGGAACGTTGTGTCTGCACCCATCTGCATTGAATATGAAAATTTACCCAAACGGTCAAAACCAGTTTATACATCACATAAAATTAGAGAATTTTTTTATTCGTCATGTTCAATCCTAATTATTTTAGGTTCAAAGCATGCAGCTTATGATGTATAGAAGAAAACATATATTTTCCTAAAGTTCGGAGCAAGTCCCTCTGCTTCAATAGCAGAAATGATATCATAACTTGGAATTGATGTCCAAAAACTAAGTGAATTGTATTTTAAGTACCTCTCATCTTACATTATTCAGAGAAAGTGACATGACAAAAACCCACATAACGTACACAGATATCTGACCATTCAATTTAACGAGCATACACCTCAATATCTTATAATGCCAAGTTTTCTTGCAATGAACTCGATGAGTGGCAGCTGTAAGAACAATTCGCAAGTTAATTTTATGTTTGTGGACGACCCCGCATCAATGGAGAACGAGGAGCATGAATGTAGCGTTGTTCGACAATTTGCAATGAATTCTGCTCAAACGGGTCCTAGGGGCTATCTTGAACTTACTATTAGCAAAGTTCATTGTTTAAAACCACATAGTGACTTCAAGTGAAGAGCAACAGTCCATTGCTTGTATTACCACTTATTTTAAGATACTTTGCCTTATATGAATTTACTCTATATCCTTTCATTGTTGATGTTAACAATCGATAACAACGATATCATGTATTCATTGTATAATAAATTAAATGAAAACCAAACCATCAGTAAAAAATAAATTTAATAAAGTTGAAAACCAAAGAAACACTGATATCAAAAAGTACGACATAAAAAAGAAAGATGGGGAACGTAAACAAAAATAATAATTAAAATAAACACTCAAAAAGAATAAAAAAAAAACAAAACAAAAAACAAAAAAGAAAAAAAAAATGAAAAACAGATACAAATACAAACAAACACAAAAAACAAAAGATAAGCTGCAGATTCAAGGATAAAGTGGAGCCAGTTCTATTCCAGCTAAATTTCATTTTTTTTTTGAGAATCAAAAATCTACTTATCTGGCTTGTCAATAATTATGCTATTTTTTTTTAAATAAACGCACAACCACGTCGAGTGAGAAACGGCATTTCTACACTAGAGATATTTAAATTTTGAAATTTTTAAACGC
Organism: Modiolus philippinarum; assembly: GCA_002080025.1. Classification (NCBI taxonomy): domain Eukaryota; kingdom Metazoa; phylum Mollusca; class Bivalvia; order Mytilida; family Modiolidae; genus Modiolus; species Modiolus philippinarum. The sequence continues at coordinate 38,344 of MJUU01002914.1, read as the reverse complement.
GAGGCTTGCCGAGCAGATCAAATATTTCAAAATTTAGCCATCGAAATGGTAAAAATGTAATTTTTCTTACGAGATATGGTTATGGATTTTATTTCTCTAATGATTTTAAGGGACAATTTGAACAAAAATTTGACCCCCTTTTCTGATGATCCAAATTAAAAGTATTTTTTGATCGTGACGTCATCGGGCATGGTCACCTTTTTCATGACGTCTCAATGGTGAAGTCGGAAAACAGCAAACACATTTGACGTCTTTATTGAACTTATCCAATCTCATGCCGAGAACAATATTCTCTCTAGAGAGGAGAAATATAGAATCCACATCTGCATCGAGTGAGAAACGGCATTTCTACACTAGAGATATTTAAATTTTGAAATTTTTAAACGCGAGGCTTGCCGAGCAGATCAAATATTTCAAAATTTAGCCATCGAAATGGTAAAAATGTATTTTTTCTTACGAGATATGGTTGTGGATTTTATTTCTCTAATGATTTTAAGGGACAATTTGAACAAAAATTTGACCCCCTTTTCTGATGATCCAAATTAAAAGTATTTTTTGATCGTGACGTCATTGGGCATGGTCACCTTTTTCATGACGTCTCAATGGTGAAGTCGGAAAACAGCAAACACATTTGACGTCTTTATTGAACTTATCCAATCTCATGCCGAGAACAATATTCTCTCTAGAGAGGAGAAATATAGAATCCACATCTGCATCGAGTGAGAAACGACATTTCTACACTTGAGATAGTTAAATTTTCAAATTTCTAAACGCGAAGCTCGCCGAGCGTTTAAATATTTGAATATTTAACCATCAAGAGTGTAGAAATGTCGTTTCTCACAAGATATGGTTGTGGATTTTATTTCTCTAATGACTTCAAGGAGAGTTTGGACAAGAAAACGACCCCCTTTTCCGACGATCTGAAATAAATGTGTTCTTTGAACGTGACGTCATCAGGCATGGTGGCCTTTTTCCATGACGTCACACTTGTAAAGTCGGAAAACGGCAAACATATTTGATGTCATAACTGAATTTCAGCCAATCATTTGCCGAGAACAACATTCTCTCTAGAGAGGAAAAACGATTTCGCTCACTGTCCAGGAAACGTGAAAACAGGGCAGAAACTAGAGAAACGTATTTCTCCCACTGTTCAGGAAAAGTGAAAACAGAACAGAACAGATTAGAGAAAAATAGTTTAAGATTTAAAAATTCTCAACACAGTAAAGAGACCCATCTTTGTAGTTTAACTTTATAACAAATAACAAAATACCGAAGTTTCTGTTAATTTTGTTTTTCATATGGCCATGTCGACAACTTATGTCCCTTCAGTGTTAATCAAATCAAAACATTTGGAAGTCCATATACTGAAAATATGTATAAAAGCTGAGAGAGAACAAATTACCAATAGGACTTAAATAGAAAAGCCAAAATCAGTAAGGACAGAGCTATGCAAGAGGGAGATACTCCTTATGTTTAAATAAAATTTTCCGGAAGTTAGATTAAACAAGTTTCTATCGGTCTTCAGGCAAACACCGAAGTATTGGCTACTGGGTTGGTGAATACTCTCTAGGACTAACAGTCCACCAATAGAGGAATCGACCCAGTGGTAATAAATAACAAAATACATGTTACTTACCTAAACAACCGGAATCATCAGTTGGTTCATGAAATAGATCTTGGCATTGAACTGCAAATAAATATTTGATGTTATATAAAATTGATTAAACAAATGGCATCAATCAAAATGTTGCTATGATAAATACGAAATGACTGCACTTGAAGAATCTGAGATAGATAGAAACCTTTTATTTGATTTCAAATTTGGTAAATTTCCTGAAATTATAAGAACCATTTTTTCGAAATTTTATTTAGCAACTATACTTTAAGAATCTATTTTTACTAGACCAGACATTTTCACTAATAAGATTTTTTAAATTTTTGATTCTAGTAATGGTATATGTCCTGAAAATCTTATAGACTATCTAGTTTTTGTAATTCAAAATTGAAATAACATTGTTATAATTTGTTTCAAATAGGAAAAACCTTTCAACAATTATTTGATGCCAGTTTTGGTAAAATTTTCTCAAGGTGGTACGGGGGAAAAATTGTCAGGATAGGATTTTTGATATTTTCATGACTCACACTTTATTATCAAAGCATACAAAAATTTAAAATAAAATACAAATTAGGGGTCACCGGCCACATAGGAATGAAACCCGTCATGTAAATATCGGCTATTTAGGTTGAAACAATAGGGGAAATTAGCGAATTGTAACCAAATTTTAATTAACTATAGTTACATCAGATAGAATTTATAAAAATTCGGTAAATAATTAGCTAATAAACTGTTCTTCGTTTTCCATGAAAACATATATGGGGTCGCCGAACATATTTTTGAATAATTGCAAAAAACTGATTTTTTCCTATTTTTCTAATACAAATTATCTCCCTTTCATAGAACAGGAATTTGCTGAAAAGATCCAATATCCTGCTTGGTTACCTAATAAAAGTGGTATATTTGATCAAATTAAACTATTATAAGACATTGAAAATCATCTCGCCAACATTTCCTTAGTATATGTCGATTTTTTTTTCGATTTTTTTTTGGTCACATGCGAAAGAATGATGCACAATTTTAAACTCCCATACTACCTTAAAGTTTCTATGACAACTTATTTTTTGAAAATCTACCTTACGGCAATATGTCCTTGAATTCTTTTATTGAAAATGGATGCTAATAGAAGGTCAATAACAATTGTTTTCTGTGTTAAACAGTAAGCTCTGGGATAACTGTCATTAATCTTGTGTTGCCTATCTTTGAATTTTCACTTGCTACAGCTTGATAGACCATTTGCAGAATCAAAACAGGATGCTTTAGGTCTCAATTGCCTTTTGTTTATAAATATCACAAAGAGAGGTAAAGAGCCTAAACTTCACCAAGGTAAAACAGAAGTAGACTACCGAGGGAATAAAGGATTAGCAAATACAAAAATTAAAGTCCCCCTTAAAAACGAAAGTGACATAATGTGCTCCGGAAGGGTAAGCATGTTCTGCTCAATAAACAGCCTGTTATGTTGTCTTTAAACATAATAAAGAGGAGAAGTCATTACTTGTTGTCGAAATGTAGTCAGTAACAGCACATTGACTTGACATAAACGCAATATTAGGATGAGGCTAAGAATGCTGGAAAATGTGAGCCTATGGCGAGCATTTTCACCGTTTCCAGCCGAATCCTTATATAGAATTTATGTCAAATCAGTGCACTGTTATCGTGTTTATACTGCAACATTAGCAAAGCAAATTGTAAGAGAAATTTATCGGTTAAAATGGCGATTTAAAAAGTGAAGCGGACGTTGTTAGCTTGGAAGGAATCCATGTTTTCTTGCAACGTCATGGAACAATCTCTACGGAAACACTGTTGACGTCATTGAGAAAGTGTTTTACGGTCAGTGACTGTATATCACATTTGTTTATAAAGTCAATGTAGTTTATTTACACAAGTATAGAGGTTTCAGTACAAAGCGACAAAGAATATGACAGATCCCGAAATTCACAATTGGCTGTTATCTTTATATAGGACATGTAACGAATGCTTGTCTAATCGAATTATTGTATGTAATTGATGAGTGTTGTCAAGATAAAGGGGCATGCTCTCAATCAGATTTGATGACAACATGTCAATTATATGTCTAATTGACACACGTTAGGTCTTATGAATTTGTACCTTCATTCATAAAAGATATTTGTATTTCAACAATTGTACAATATTTCTGAATGGTAGCTGTCATGAATCGCAGAAACAATTAAGTAAGGATTAGAAGGTTACTAAATTTATCTAAACAATTAAGAAGTCGAGCCAACAGGCTAGACTTCCTTAATGGTTTAGAAAGATTTAGTAACCTTCTAACCCACTAAGAGGGTATATTTTACTCGAGAATCCCTTTTATCTAACAAGGTGTTACTCTGTGATCTTTACAAATCAAAGACTATACGCCCAATAATTGTTAATCAGCAAAGATACAGGAAGAAGACAGTGAGAGTAATTTATTGCTCTTCAAACTTATGTCTAATGATTCTGAAGAATTTGTTTTATTTTAATAAACACATTTAAGGTGAACGGATCAGATTAACAGGGAGGGATGTAAACAATAATTAATCTGGGAATTATATGTCATTCGGGAATCTTCACTGGTGATAGGGTTCATATCCCCTGCCTGTGTTTTATATCCCCTGAGCCGTCAGGCGAAGGGGATATAGGACACAGACAGGGAATATGAACCCGTATCCCCTGTGAAACCCGAATAACTTTTATATTCTGCTATATGTGCTATAATTTTTCTATCAAAATTTGGAAGACCATAAACTCAAAATTGTTTAAAAACTGATAGAGAACAAATTACCAAATATGATCTAAATAGAAAGCCAAAATCAGCTAAGGACAGAGCTTTGCATGAGGGAGATACTCCTTAGTTTCAACAAAATTTACTAAAATTAGATATTGTAAGTTTTCAAATACAATCGGCTTTCGGGTCAGCACCGAAGTACTGACTACTGGGCTGGTGAATACCCTCGGGGACTAACAGTCCACCAGCAGAGGCATCGACCCAGTGGTAACAAATAACTAAATACCGAAGTTACTGTAAATTTAGATTCTGCATATGCGTATTTCGACAACTCATGTCTCTTCAGTGCAGATAAATTAAACGTTTGGAAGACCATAAACTCAAAATTGTTTAAAAACTGATAGAGAACAAATTACCAAATATGATCTAAATAGAAAGCCAAAATCAGCTAAGGACAGAGCTTTGCATGAGGGAGATACTCCTTAGTTTCAACAAAATTTACTAAAATTAGATATTGTAAG
>MJUU01002914.1:16314-27464 GCA_002080025.1 Modiolus philippinarum | reverse complement strand
ACAAAAAAAAAAAAAAAAAAAAAAAAAAAAAAAACATGCAAAAATTTGTCATTTTACAGTACTTTGGTTTGTCATTACTTCTGCTTCTACTTCAATCCGTTGTATTGGCCTATCTGAGGGTAATTGTGATGAACTCTTTCCAGCTGAAAAAAAAACATGAAGATAGTTCGTGATGAAATATTACATGAGATAAAATGCAAGGAATAACAAAATACCAAAGTTGTTTTTAATTAAGTTTCTGCATGTAGTTGTTTCGAAAACATATGTCTGTTCAGTGCAGATCAAATCAAAAGTGTATTCTACTGATGCTTATTTATCACAACTCCTTGTAATATACTTCTCCTATGAGGCCATACCAAATTCATTCTATGTTTAACGTCACCCGCACGAAGGTTTTTGAACATTCTTAGAAAAATAAAAAAAAAAATTCGTATTATCCCCAAATTTTAAGGTTGAGGTAGCGATCCGTCAGGAGTTGGATATGGAATCAATGAAAGACTTCAAAAGAAAGTGGAATGAAAGGTTTTATGTCAGTCAAGAATTTATAATAAAAGTTTGAAATAAGTTCTAAAACAAATTTATACATTAAAATTTCTAAAACAAGATGTGAAACACAACATATGCCCCCAGATTCTACAGTAAGATATATGAAAATACCCAATTTGACCCCTTTTTGACCTCTGTGCCCTTGACCTTTAATCTAATTGCATATTAATGTTCCTCTTGACAAGACCTATACACTTGCCAAGAATTAAAAGTATATCTTACATGTACATAGTTCGAAAGTTGTTTATTACCATAAAAACATCCAATTCAACCCCTTTATTCTAAAACAGATGAAGCCCTTTTTTTCGTTTGGCCCCCTTTGGGCCTCTTGTTTCTCTAAAACGGTAACTGCTATCTCCAATCTGTCGACATATGTGAAAACAGCCAATTTCATCCTTTTTTAACTTCTGTGGCCTTGACCTTTGACCTGACCTAATTTTTTTTTATATTTATGTTTCTCTTGACTAGACCTATGACTGGACCTATACACTAGTCAAATATGAAAAGTCTACCTTACCTAGTTCAAAAGTTATAGCCAAGGTAAAAGTTTCGGACGCACAGACAAACAGACAGGACAAAAACAATATGCCCCCGATCCTCGATCTGGGGGCATAAAAATAATTGCAAATGTTTTGTTTAAATTTTGTTTGTTTTATTTCTTTTTCCTCCCTTGTAGCCTTCAATGTCTTACGTTGACGTTAAACATAGATTAAATTTAGGACGACATAAGCAACGAAAACATGTCCATATAAATTCTGAAGGGGCTAGTAAATATTTAGCGACAACATGGACATTTGTAGTAATAAAAAGTTATATAAAAACAAAAACTCTAGTCACGAAAAAAGCCATGCCTAGTTAATAAGATTGTATGATTTGATGCTAGATCTACTAGAATTGAATTCATCAAGTCTCATACTGCATGATCGTTACCTTAAAAGCGGAGAATATATCGAACATACTAGTATCTGTATTGTTTGCTGAAAGTTCTTTGTTTTTTTCATCACATTTTCAACCAAAACAACATTAATTTACAGACTCAAAGTTTACTTTCAATAGTTTGAACCCTATCATCAATTGCACAAAAAAAATACATTGTAGCGCACCTTGATAAATATTTTTAAAATCTTTTCTTCACAGTAAAATAGTACTGAAGTAAATCACGCAGACGTTATTTTCTTGACACGCAATTGATGTTACGCTATTAACGCAAAGGCCACCAGCCAAGCTTAGACTTTTAAATATTTTGAATATCTTGGGATTTGAAACAACACCGTTTAATTTCTGCTTTATTGTGAGATGAGAGATATTACTTTTACTAATTCTTATGATAGACACTGATTTTCACGTTTCGCCTAGCCTGAACGACGTGCTCCTTTGAAGAGACTTTTTTCTTAATAGTCTATGTTTGTCACTCTGCGTATGCACAATAAATAATCTAACTCGACAACTTCCAAGATCTTAAAAATAATATAGTCCACTGAAGCACCTTCTTTGATGAGGATAATAACAATATTATCGAACAGAATAGTGAACCAAGTCCAAGAGGCAAAAACAAAAAAACAAATGGAAATTCACCGGAAAATTGTGGAACGCAATGGTCCTGACTGGATACATGCATTTCAAAGAAATGGTTAGTTACAATTGTTTAATGGCGCGCCAAAAACAAAGGTGATGTGAAGTGAGGTGATATGTATTTTTTAAGTGGAAGAAGGGATAGTATTAACAACAACTTTTGGTAAATTGACGGTACTCATATGTTTAATGTGTTGGTGTATTTATTTTTGTCTAGGTTGTTTACTTTTTATTTTTATTTGATATTTTTGAAAAACTTTTATAAACAAAAATATATACATAAACAGATAGGTGCATAGAAATGTTAATGTTAAATAATGTTAAATATAATATACACCTGGCAATACTCCTCAAATTTATTATATCAAGATTTTAAAATTAGTATCTTTATTTATTAGAACATCGATCATTCATCATTTTAAGCAAAAAATATTGATAGGTCAGTGTGCCCGTTTTTGAGATTTAAGTGCCCAAAATTTTGGCGCGAAAGTGAATTCCTCTTGATTTTTCATTTACTTAGCTTTAAGACAGTCGCCCCTTGGAATACAATGAAGATCTATCAAGAATTTTATCAAATTTTGTCAAAAGTTTATTCAAGATGAATGCAAACATTTTTTGATGGTTCAAAAAAAAATTTCGTCCGACCTTTTTAATTTGGCAACCATTCAAAATTTTGTTATCGCAATATCTCGGAAACAATAAAAAAATAAAAACTTTTGTTGCAAAAATAGTCCATTCCTTGAGATCTTCATCTATGGCTTGTCAAAAAAAAAAAAAAAAAAAAAAAAAAAAATCCGCCCGCTATATCAAAATGGCGGTCATTTGAAATTTTGTTTTCGCGATATCTCGGAAACTATAATAAAAATTATGAAAACATTGTGTTGCAATAATACTCCTCTCATTAAGATATTGATTTATGGTTGTTCAACAGAAATTTTTTCGTCGGCCATTTTCAAAATGGCAGCCATTTGAAATTTTGTTATAGCGATATCTCGGAAACGTTTTTGAGTTTTTATCAAAAAGAGTAAACAATTTTTTTCTTCCAACCAATGGCCAGCTTGATGTTCAAATCTTATAAACGTGTTCTTTTTTACTAATGTGTTTGATATTTGTGTGATTTTGGTTTGGGATGGTTACCAAATTGATAAAATATTATGACAGTATTTTTCAGGAGCTTTTCATTAAAAATCCGTCATAACTTCAAATGAAGTGTTACAACGGGAAACGATATCAAAGCAAAAATGAAAAAAAAAATCCAAAATTACGGCAAATCATATCCAACGCGAATTGAGACAACATGACAAAGACAAAACAAATATACAAAAATCAACAAGAAGGCCACAAAACTAATGCACTATCAGTGTTAACCCCTACAAAAACTGAGGAATCATTATGTGCTCTGGAAGGGTAAGCATGATCTGACTAAAACTGGGCTGAAAACAGATTCTATACATTTCATCATTATTAAAATTTACTGCTTAAAAATTTAATTCATTTTTAAAAGTGCTGATGGAACTGACCTGACAACAAATTCTATACATTTAATCATATCTAAATTTAAACTGCTAAAAAAATAAATTCATTTTTAAAAGTGTTGATGGTGATGGGAAACATTGAAAAATATATATTTTCAATTGTGGGTAAAAATTAAAAAAAAGGCATTTCAGCTGTGATCGAATATAAAACTATCATTTTCTTTTCACGGAAATCTATACTTGTATGAAACAACGACAGTAGAATACCGAAGGAACAAGAGAAGCGGTTACCACAAAAATCGAAGTCCAAAGACAAGGCAAAAGCGGCAACAGAGATAAACAAAGACAAAACAAGGACGTGAGACAGCCACAATACACGGAAGTAAAAAGACGACATTAAGAACTAAGGCACTCATAGTGTGAAATCCCATGAAAACCGGTAGTGACATCAGGTGCTCCGGAAGGGTATGAACAAAGCAATATATCAATTAAATTACTTTATGTAAAAGTATTTTGTCAGAAATACAGTCAACTACATTAACAGAAATTTAATAAGTAAAAATGCTATTTAATACAAAAAAACACAAGCTGTTGTGGTGTCTGTAGGCTAGGTAAATCCAAACAATAGAATGAATAAGACTACTTTAATGGAATCTAATGCTAACCCAAGTAAAAGCACCATTAAATCCAGCTCTTGAGAATACCTGACCATTTCTTCAAAAATGCCCTTTAAAACTGTATTTCACAGAATTATCTCCCTTACATAATTAAGACGTATCTAAAGGTTCTAAAACACTGTTTTCTTCTTGTACATGTATGTGTGTTAATATTGACAATATGAATTTTTCAGTGTCTGTCCAGAGGAAAACCCACATTTCAGTGAAACTTGTTTTCTGGTTTAAAACATCCATTTTGCACCTCATTTTGAAAGAACCCATTGGATATGCATCCTTTGGTATGCTTAGTGTACCCTGGTGAATTTTTTTTTCTTGAGTTTTAAATATATTTTTATTACAAAGTAATTTTAAAAATTACATGAAATTTAAATATACTTTTACATGTTACGTTCAGACTGGTATATTATCAAAACTAATTGTATCTTTTTAAATATTGTGTCAAAATAGTGTTTTACTTAATTTTAGTATACAGTCAAAACTGCTATAAAGGTTGCCTCGTTTCAGCAAAAACCTGTCTTATCAAGTAAATGTGTTTTTGTCCCGTCGAAGTTATAGCATGAATGAAAAGGTCACCACTCTTATAAGATCAGATTTTTGGTGGCAAGGGTGACCTTTGAAAACAGGTTTGACTGTATATTATAAAGGAAAACTCACAGACGTAATTCACACCGTAAAAACTGAACCCAAATTTAGGAGAGTACGGATCTGTCTCATTGTAATACAGTCCTGCATGCATCTTATTCTTTTCTTCGTTGAGCCATAAGAATTCAAAGCCGTCAGTGCTGAAATATTGAATTTAAAAAAGCACAAAAATAACTATATAAAACTGTCGATGCAAAGAAGCAAGGTAGGAGAGGCATACCACCGGATTACAGATCCCCATTGCTGCTTTATACAGTACACAAGAAAGGTCACATGCCTAGTGAGGTACAAACAACCTCTGGAGCAAGTTTCCTTGGAAATAAGTCATGAGAGCAGGTCTAAGTTAACTAGAACAGTCATAGAATCATGTCTGGTTTGGTCCTAGGATTGTGTTCGTTCTTGTTATGTCTACTCATGACTGCTACCTAATTAATGAAAGGAAGCTAACAGGGAACAATGGCCGAACATAACAATCCCATGTCACAATCAACCATGGAACCGCACAAGAAAAACAATAAAATGACAAAAGACAAACATAGATAACGATAGGAACTCGGGATAGCCGGACTTGGTACCGGCACTGGCAACAGTGTCTGTTCTGGACATGACTGTTTTACTTAAGTCTGCTCTAGCCATGACCGTTTTTACCAGTTTGCTCTGGTCATGACTGTTTTGGTCTTAGCATTATCAAACTTACGATTAAATTAGGGGTGTCTGTATGTCGTGTTTCAAGAACCATAGACAGTTTCCCGGAACTTGAGAATAAAAAAGACAGTCATCTAATAACTACCTTAATACGATGTTTTCAATAATTATTTGAGTCACTTGATACTAATTCATGGATATTCTTCCAATAATTAAGGTAGAAGACCTTTGTTAAGGGAGATAACTCTTTAAATCAGTAAGACGTTTTAAAGAGTCAGTTTGATAGATGATTTTTGAGCATTGATGTGAAAAAGAAACAATATCATCTATGTTACGTTGAAACTTTTTATATATTTATTTAAATGATTAAAGCAAACATACGAGTGACTTCTAAGAGTTATTTCCGGTAACTTAAGTTTTTGATTTGTAGATTGTGAGAAAAAAAAGTTCGAAAACTACTCTCTGGAAGTAACTCTTGTTAAGCTTTTCCTGGATATATAAGTAAAATAACCACGTGGAAATAATGCCAGAAGAAGATCATTAAGAAAAAAGTGTATTTTTATATATTATTTTACTTTTATAATATAACTGAATCAACTAGGAACAAAAGTTACTGTTAAGCTGGCGTGACAAAAATAACCTTTTCAATATCCCACATTATTTCTTTGAATTCGGTATAAAATTATGTAAACTTTTTGTTAATTTTCACATAAATTCTGTTGGAATTAAAAAATTAAGAAAACCAAAGAAATTAATACCAGACCCCCTTTGGATATTCCTATGTATATCATATGTGTCCAATATTGAAACAAGATTTATTTTCATGTTCTATTTCGGAAAGCTCATGGCTCTTAACGACGAAAAATCTGCTTAATCTAATCGCCTCATTTGAACAAAGTGGAATTTGTGTAAATATAGGACACGGCAGGAATGTTTCAAGGGAATGCAGCAGGTTCGAGAGTGGCAATAACTAGAACAGGTTAGCTGAAAGCGGTTATAGCGAGAAAAATTCAGAGTGATGAAGGCTCTAACTATTCCATGACCACGTCTGGTCAGGATTCTAGCTTTAGTACCATGACAGGTCCAAACAGACACGATTCTAGAACAGATTTAGAGCAGTTCTAGAGCAAACTTGATACCCTGGAGGAACTGCTCAAGTTTGAGAAGTTATGTAGCACTCCAATGTATCCAATGCAGAGAGAGAAACCATTTAAACTGCGAGCAATCGCACTAATACAGCGGTTTCCCCATGTCATAAAAGAAATGCAAGATTTGAAATTAAAAAGCTAGAATTTTTTTTATTTGATTAGATTCTTATGTAAGAATATATAAAAAATCTGCCTTTGCAAATGAATGTGACCTGGAATATTTTGTTCAGTAAATTTGTTACTACCCTCATTTGACCTACTGACCAGAAAATCAAAAGGTATATTTCTTATCTCTTATGCTTTCACATAACAGTATGAAGGTTTAATTACAGCAAAAATAATATTGGCCGGATAGTACTTGGCCCAAATTTAAATTTTTTGTAAGCACACATGGCCGTGGCCTTAGAACTTATTGATGATCATTGATGGTCAAACCATAACTATTTTCCTCTTCTATAAAGCTTTAATTAATATGAGTTAAATCAAACAAGGCACTCTGAAATTATATATGTTCAGTAAACCGGTTTTTCAACCAAACTTTTCTATTACTTTAAACAGATGTGACCTTGACCTTTCACACTGGACACCTTAAGTCAATAGATAAAATCCTAAGCTCTTAAACTTACATTTACGTTAATATCCCTTAAATTTCAAAGACGTTCTCAAGTTATGCTCAGGAAACTAAAATATTTCAGACTGACAGATGGGGTGGGAATGACACACAGACGGACGGACGGATGGACTGCTCATCGCAATATAATCCCTGCCTAAATACAGTGGTAATGTAAAAGGATACAACGAAACATGCCAGTTTTATTAGTTAATATGCTACAAGTAAGGACTCCTTTGATCAGAAATAAACGTAAGAAAAAAGTTGTATTCTGACCTACTTAAACAGCACATGTTTCAGATTTGAACTGTTAATTTCACCGGTTAAAGCTGATTCTATTAGATCGTAGCAGCTCTTTTTACTAAAATGAAATCAAAAAATATTTGCCCTGCAAGTAGACTGACCAGATTTTTGCAATCACCCAGAATTATAATTACGCTTTGAGTGAAAAATATAAATTTTCTAAAAAAAATTGTTAGAAATCCGTTTCGGGTAAAAGTTTGTTTCTTTTTTATATTATTATTTCTATTAACAGAACATATAGAATTTTATTGCACAAAGGCTGTAATAATATATATCCACTCTTGATATCCCTGATATGTATTAACTGGTAATATCACAGAATTAATCCAGTATATACGTAATTACTGACACCAACATCTAACTAAATACTGTGAAGTACTATTGTTCGTGGGGTTCCAATTTTCGTGGATTTTCTGGTTCGTTAAAACCACGAAATTAAGTTTCCAGCGAACTGCATTTTTTACATAGAGGTTAAAGGCATAGAATTCGAAACCACGAATTTAAGTATCCACGAAATAGTGAAATTTTGGAAAACGACGAAAATTGATGTCCACGAATAAAAGTACTTCCACAGTATTACATTAATATGAGAATAATAATGAGAAAGAAATACAATATTATTTAAGAACGTCGTTGTATAGTGTTACGTTGTTTTCAAATTGGTTCTGAGATCGACTTTGATAACCTTCACAGTTTCGGGTTAAAGTACCAAACTACTGAGTCTCAAAACACAAACCTTGTTAGTCGATGGTCTTCACTTTTAAGGGTCCAAGTACCTAAGTCAAGTAACCAGTCGTCAACTAACATTGGCACCTCTGTCAATATATTCCCTAGGTAAAAGTCTGGTAAGTTGTGGTGTCTGATTTGAAATTTATCAGTGTCAGAATTAGCAAAGAATAGGTTCATCTGAAAGAAAAAAAATGTGATATCTAATATAATACAAAATACACATGATTGCGCGAATGTTTTTCTTGGTTCCTTGCGAATAGTTTAAATGTAGAAATAGCCTTCATTTATTGGAGGTTAATTTGCTTTAAAAAATTAACACTTATTATTTACCTTTACCCTTTAAGACTAAGACAGTATTAGCTAATTAGTTGTTTTCTGATATGTACCTAAACATGCTAATGCCCCCCCCTTTTTTCACATACATGAATTTTTCCTACAGCTCCTCAAGAATCATTAAAATTTCAAAGATTCGTAGATAAAGAATGTTTGCGAATAAAACACAGGAGTGAATTGTGATTTCTTCACGACAAGTTATGAACGTTATGAAGTTATGAAAGTATGAACGTCTTACTAAGAATGAATGCGATGCAGTTCCCGATCATTATGAAAACTATGACGGACCAAAACTTTCTGCTAAAGGGGGGGGGGGGGGGTTTAGGGGCTATTTTTTTTCAAAAGGGGGACCGGAACCCAATTCCGAAAAATCCCTAGGAATTTTAAATATTTTCCAACCATAGGGGGACCCGGGCCCACCAATCCCCCCCAAAAAAAATCCGCAACTTGAATAAATGCGAGCGACATACGAATGCATAGACGTCGCGCATGAAACTGGTGCCAATTTACCAATTTGGGAGTGCATACAGTTTTGGTTGATAAAACAATGGGTTATATTGCATATTTTCATGCCAAATTTTGCAACAGTCGACATAAACGCCTAATTAATATAAATATGTGTAAAAAAAATTAATAAATTTTTCGTTTATTGCAATATGAATTATATTTTTTCTTCATATAGACGTCAAAATTCGGATGTAACGCGTAACATTTTATTCCGTGTAATTGAGGTAAGTATTTCGTTACTTTATTATTTTTCGTCGAATCACAGAAATATAACGCTTGGAGATGCACTGTGACTCAGGTGTTCTGAAATCATAACCATTTTTTGTTTCTCTTATTTTTGTTTGAGAAAGATGTAAATGTGTACAATGAAAAAGGAATGAAACATTTGAAAATTTCAAGACAAAAAATGGATTTTCTATATTTCTGAATCTACATACAAAAAAATACCGCGGAAGTGCCGGAGAAAATAGTATGGTTTTAAACCCTTTATTATTCATTTTAATACAATGCTTTACCCTTTTCATATACGCATGTATTGCAAAGTTCATCTCCTGAAAAATGTCCAATGTTACGTTCATATCGCAATGAATTCTCCAGGCGTATTTTAACTGCAACTGTTGTATGTCTAATTGTCAATCATTTCGAAAAAGAACTGCACAGAAAAATGTACGTAACCAACCCTTTCATACAACTGTAAGGGCTCTGCGGTGTGCATTGTAAGCGCTTGTATATAAAGATTTTACGGGATCCGAAAAATGTCACACCTTCTGTGAACAAGCGTTTAACGTCAAATACGTTACTTTAAGCAAGTCAGTACCATTCATTACTTAATAAAATCCGATCTTCACCTAAATTGCTCAAATGCAGAATGTAGAAGAATGTGTTTTATCATGTTATAGTTTCTTAATATACAGGTTTATCATTTCTTATCCGATTTACGCATAATTGAAAATAACCACAATCAATATACAAAGGCAGTCAAACTAATCATTATTATTCTAAAATTTGATTTCGCACACTGTCAATGTCTGAAAGTGTCGGAAACTGGATTACTCCAATAGCTCATAATACAGTGCTGACCGAGTGTAATTGGTGGTTCTGGATAGGTGAATACCATGTCTATGCAGGGAAGCCAAGTTATGGAAGAACTGGACGTGGACCTGGTGAATAAATCGTAATGCTGGATTAAGTATAAAGACCCTTCTATATGTATGGATAAAAGGAAAGGCTAATTGGTTCAAATTTCTATAGAAGACAAAATTCCCCGCTCTTATCTATTCTCATTTTTTTCCAGAGGCGATCAAAAATCGCTGCCAGGCCCCTACCCCAATCAACGATTTGGTTGGCGAATTTATTAAAATTGGTTTTCTAAAAGTGATAAATGGCCTGAAAGACAGTCGAGTTACTTAATATCTTATTGGAGAGGTTCATGCGTGCTATACATATAGCCCGATAATTTATTAATAGTTGATAAGTCGAATTAGCTTTGAAAAGTTGCGCTTATCAGCCGGTGAGCAATAATTGTGATTGATAAGCTCATCTTAACGACGATAAGATAGGTTTGTCGAATAAATGTAATTTTACATACATATAGCTATATTATTTTTGTTAAACTTGCAACCAACCGGACAACACTTGACATTGCCAAGCAAAACATGAGGTTGCACGCGTTGTCGTGCTAGGTATACCCCCACTCGTATTATTTTACACATTACCAGGTATATCCTTTTTGTGTCAAATTGTTTGTTAAAGAAAATGGCTAAGTCCCGCCAAACAGGAAGTTGATATTGTAAGGCGACCAAAATGGGAGGCGACGCATTTCCCCTATATATAAAGTCAAATACCAAATTCGAAATAAATCGGCCCAGCAGTAGCTAAGAAAAGTGCGACGAAAATTTTCACTATGTTCAATTAAGGGAAAATGGCTAAGTCCCGCCAAACAGGAAGTTGATATTGTAAGGCG
>MJUU01002913.1:22271-39865 GCA_002080025.1 Modiolus philippinarum | reverse complement strand
AATTCTAAAATCATAAATCCAAAATCACGGCAATTCACAGCAACACGAATTGAGACAGTATGACAAAGACATAACAAACAAACAAAAATGAACAAAAACGCCACAAAACTAAAGCACTAGCAGTGTGAACCCCTATAAAAACTAAGGTATCATCAGGTGCTCCGGAAGGGTAAGCATGCGTGGCACCCATCGAACTGCCAGTGAAAAGTCCGATTTTGTTACAGTCTGTGTTAGTCAGTCCGGTAACAAACTCTGGATCAACCCAAAGATATCTGTTCTCATTTATGAAACAGAAACATTGTAATGGTCTGTCAAATCGTGGTGACGACCGTAAAACTTCTGAAGTGACAATTGCAACAGTGGCTAGCATACCCTTGATGTATAAGTTTTTGAGACAGTAATTTCGCTCTGTTGACAAAATCGCTGTACAAACTACAGGCACGGCAATAGCGAATGAGTTGTGAAATGTACACGCCATATACCGGAGAAGTGGGAATATTACTGCTCAAAAACGGGAATTCACTATTGGAAAGTCGAAATCATCACGCTTGTCGTAAAGTTTTGTTTTCAGACGTCCAGAGTTGTCAATGTAGAGGTATAGGTATGCAGGTATGAAGCTGACGATGGTGTTTCCGTGGTCTCTTTAATTTCGAGTTCATTTGGGTATATAAGATGAAGGTTATCCTTAAATGGAGGATTGTTCAATGAAAACACAACATCTATATAACGGAAACTGAAATTAAAGGATTTGGCTAGCTTGTTGCCTTTTTCTGAACTAGCCCTTGTATGAACCTGGCTTCATACGAATAAAGAAACAAATCTGCTAAAAGTGGCGCACAATTAGTCCCCATAGGTACCCCTTTTGTCTGCTGGAAAACTTGTCCCCCAAATTATCAATTAAGAATTCAAGCTTTGCAATGACATCCTCCTATTTATACTTTTTGTATGAATCAGTGTGATGTTTAACAGACTAGGCCCCATCTTTACTTATCACCAAATATAAATATCTTCTTTCACCTTCTTTTGTACAGAAAGACTGATGTATTAAATCCCGGAGTACTGACTTTAACTTATCGTGTGGAAGAGTAGTATGAAGAGTAGAAAACTCAAATGTTTTGACACTGTTGCAGTGGTTGAGTTCAGTTGAAGATAGATATTCTAACAAGTCTTTTGAGTTTTTGAGAATCCAGATCTGATTCACTCCACTTGTTGAGTAAACTTCATCACTATATATCTTTAAGCCATCTTTGATTGCAGTAAGTAATGAAGTGAGGAGCTTAGAAGGGGGTTTTGTTGTGCATTTTGCAGACCCAGCAATGTGTCTCTGTTTGTATGGGCCTTTATGTAATTAGGTACCCAGTAGATACAAGGCAGATTGTTGTTCTCTTCACTCAAAGTAATACAAAAGGAAGACAATACTGATTTGTGATTGTTTAGTATGTCCTCCCTTGGTATGGTGGAGAGTTTTGTATGTGGGGTTGCCAAATGAATTGTCAATGCCCATCTCCTTCATATTTATATTTCTTAATATTTTATTAAGAAATTAAGAGTCAGTGATCATATTTTAGAAATTGAAATGGGAAGGTACAAAAATATCAAAAGAGAAAACTGAAAAAATAAGAACTGCAATTCAAACACTATATATTGATGATGAAGAACATTTTTTATTTTCCTGAAATAATAACACAAAACTAAGAGAAAACTATTTACAGGAAATAAAAAGTTCAATACGAAATATTGATAGTGACCCAGATAAGCTATATGTATGTTAAAATTGTCATCAAATTGTGCAGTATACTGCTTCATTCGGTTGAAAGTTTTATGCGCTTAGGAGGGTGGACTCAACAACTGCATGATTTTTTATACGACTGCAAAAAAAATTTTAGGTCGGCGTCGGTCTCTGTTTCGTTTCCATGCGATAACTTAAGTTCTAGTTGATCAATCCTTATGAAATTTTAGCATAACCTTTCTTGGCAAAAAAGGAAGGCTGGGATTGGTTTTGGGTATACTGGGCCGACCCATTTATAAGAAAATGACCAAAAACGGCTAAATGGGTCGTTTTCATATATTTGGCTGTAGAATATTTATTATTTATCGGATTTCATCGGGGTTTCTTTCAGTGTACTCCTGAGGAAATTTCCAATCTCTAGTATGTGAATGGATTTCAAGTCATATTTACTGTTCATGAAAAAAATGGGTCCCAAAGGGGGCGAATCTCAAAAAAATTATTTTTCTTATTTTAGTCCTATTTTAATGCAGTTTTTTCAATAGGAACCTGCAATAGAATAACTAGCACTGCACAATCAAATTTTTTATATCTTGCTTCCTTTCCGAGAAAGGAGGTTCCACAGAGCGCCAAAATTGCAAATGTGCAGATTACCTAAAATTTTTCATCGCATTTCGATGTGATGTTTTTCTTTGGATTCCTCTTACACTTTCAGTAGTAGGCGAACAGATTTTGCGTATCTCTTACAATGTCGGAGCTATCAGGAGTCAAAGGGGATATCCAAATATGTAAAATCTTTATTTTGGATTTGGTTGGATTTTTTTCTCTCTCGATTCCTCTTGTTGTAAGCTTTTGGGATATGTTGACAGGTTAGGTGTATCTCTTACCATTTCCGAGCTATAAGGGTTAAAGGGACTATAATTGCAATTTTTCAAATATGTAATATCTTTATTTTTAATCAGATATAGATGGTATTTTTCTTCTTTGGATTCCTCTTGTAGTAAGCTTTCAGTAGCACAGTCCTTGCTTCAGTAGCCGTTACTAAAAGAGCGATCATTAAGCGATCCGTCAGCCGTCAACGATCAGTCATCGATCAGTGATCGATCAGTCAACAATCCGTCAAAATCTGACGGATAGGAGAAGTAATTCACGTATTTGACGGATACAATACGTAAATTACGGGACTGACGGATGATTGATCGGCCCTATCCGTAAATGACTGATTGATAGCCTTTCGTCATCTTTCAAGTTTTCAAGTTTCAAATGATAATTTCGTTTCATCACAAAAATGAATTAAAAATTGAAATATATATAAAAAAATATTATAACACCCTAGGTATATTTAATCCGTACGTTAAGGTTAATATTATATTTACTTGATGTTTCTGCTTGTACGTAGGGAATGCACAGTATATAATACAGTTTGTTCGAATGTATTAAGATTTGGAAGCACATCTGATTTGACCAATCGTCGAAAATAGACAAATTTAATTTGATAAAAAAAAAAGAACAATATTAAAATAATTTATACAACTGGTTAAACGTTAATTGTTAGACAATAACAGGAATGCAAATAAGAGCGAAACAAAACACAAAACAAATGATTTGACGCATTCATACCAGAAAGACTGGGAAATCCTTCTTTTCAAACACTAAATATGCTAAAATTGATTTAAATTGTGATTCATGAAATAAAAAAAAATCTTCGACAGGAATATGATGAATAAAATTTTCAAAAAACTCAATTGTTTAGATCATTTTTAAAGATTGAGTTTCAACTGCAGACTAAAAATCTGATTTTTCAACCCTTCAGTATGCTTAAATTCATTAAAATTGTGCTGCGCAAAATATAAATCTCCTTCCAAAGGACATGATGAATAAATTTTTTGAAAAAATTAAAATTGTTTTGGTCATTTTTTAAGACTGAGTTTAAACTGCACAACAAAAATCTGATTTTTCAATCTAAAAGAATGCTTTAATTCATTAAAATTGTGCTTTGCAAAATATAAAACTCCTTCGAAAGGATATGATGTTTTGGTAATTTTTATTGACAGAGTTTATACCGTACACTAAAAATCTAACTTTTCAAGCTTTAAACATGTTGAAATTCATTAAAGATGTGTTTCGCAAAAGATAAAACTACTTCGAAAGGATATTATGAATAAAATTTTCCAAAAATTTCAATTGTTTTAGTCATTTGTATAGACAGAGTTTAATCTGCACACTAAATATCTTTTCAAACTTAATGTGAAAGTCCGCAAAAATACGGAAAAGAGAATACAAAATCCTTATGTAATTCTGACACATATGACATATTTCGATTTTTGCATTTTTAACTCAATTGTTGCAAAAAATGTATTTTATTCACAGAATCTCTGGTCATGGAGGGTCACGTGACATTGTGTAGAGGGCGCTATGTATACTGACATCAAGTAATAACCAACGAGTAGCGTAATAAGGCGTTTGTCGACAACGATCACTAACAATACGACAAAGTTCGTTACTGCATTTTTACAAAGTCGCCGTTCAATTCATGACTTTGATACATTTGATATATTTTTGCTTATTTTGCATAAAAGACATTCTTTTTAATTTGTGTTTAAAAGGAATAAAAAAGATAACAGGAAACACCTACAATGGCCGAAAAACATAGCTGTTTCTATATAATGCATTATAATCACAGGGTCTAAACATTATTTTTATAAACATTTTAAGCACCCAGCTACTGTGATTGTTTGATATGTTTGATATTATTTACCTGTTTTATGTACCATTCTGTGAATTTTCTTCACCTGTCGCGTCACCAGTCCTATTAACGATTGACATTATAATCTTGTACTTGATTTTGGAGAATGAAAGTGTAGGGAGGTGGTTTCGTGTAGACGCCCGTGTAAACATGCATGTTTCAGCTTCCAACCAATACAAACTATTTCTGTTGCACCTATAAAAAAAAAAAAAAAAAAAAAAAAAAAAAAAACAGTTGATGTACATTGATCATAGTATTTGGATCAACGTCAGATGTGCTGTTGTGTCCATTTTCCTTATTTTTTTTTTTCATTCTCAATATGTATATTTATGCAAAAATGTGAGAATAGCGACTCGAATCTGAATATTCTGTAAATTACTATTGACAATTTTACACTACAAAGAACCCAACTGGATGCCCCGGAAGATTGTCGTATCTTTGTATATTTGGGAATTACACAACGCAGGTGACAACATACCTGAGCATCTCCCAGTGCATGTTCACTCTCAATTTTGTAATGTATATTCGAACCAAAACGTGTGATGTTTATTCAAACCAAAACGTAAATAGGTAGGCCTATACATGAGAAAAACTTAATTAAACAAACAATACATTATAAAAAATAGGAGAAGAAAAAAAACACGCATAAAAAGTAAAATGAAATAAAATAAAAATGCGACAACTATTATATTATCGAAATAATTGAAATCTTAAAATTAGTGTTTGAATACTTTGAAAGATAACGGATGTTGCAGTTTGAATGCACATCTCAGTTTTCAAAGGTATGCATCTTATACTTGATACAAGAACATGCAAAACCATTATGCAAAATTGGATATTGTGTTTATGGAAAATACATGTATAAATTATTCCACCCATAAAAGCTTTGAAGAAATGGAAGTTTCACTGAATCAGATGTTAAGAAGTTGAATTTTGTTAACATAAAAAAGTCTTAATTTTGTTAATCGCGTTAAGAATTTGGAACAGTACAACCTTTTGTCCCGTCATATTCTATCTATTTAAACGTGGGACCTGTCATATGCTTTTGGTAAGGCTCTGGTAAGTCACAGACAGTTCATTCTCTTTAATCAGATATACTTCGGTCAGATGCACCATCAGAAAGATCCAACGAATTGAATACCTGCTTTCGGAACAAGACATAAAAAAAGTCTGTAAGATTTTGTTCAATGCATTTTTGGCAAAACATCTACACGAAACAAATATAGATTTAAGTAAAAGAGGTACCAAGTCTCGGACACCCCCACCCCACCCCAACCCGACTGGTCTTTACCATTTGGAAATATGTCTAAAATCATTTTACAGTCTAATAAAAACTCTTACAAAATTTATGCATCTATACCGAACTCAATTCTTGTCCCTTCCCTTTTGAATGTATGATATGCTAGTCTTTTTTTTAAAAATTATAACTAGGCAGTGTAGAATGTGAATTATTGCCAACTCGACATTTATATTTATTGTCTTATTTTTGTACAAACTTTATTTATTGAAAATAAAGGCTTCTGTGTTCGATCTTAAATTACGATGTTGATAAATTATTTGAATAATTATTGATAGCGTCATTTTTATTACATGTATATTATAAGACTTTGACAAAACAAAACAAAACTAATTTTGTATAATGTTTTTTTATCAATTATTTATCAATTTATCAATTTATTTTTTCCCCACATTAATACGTGTTTTTATCAAAAATTACTTAAAATCACTTTCCTCGAATGAAGTTACTGATATTGACAATTTCTGCATTAAAATTACCCTCATGGACATTTGTGACCCAAGAGTGATTTCATGATGACCCTACCTAGCAAGTGACATGTGTGTTGATTGTGCCAATAAACAAAATACGTGTACCTGAACCTTAACACCTGTATCCAAGGCTACTATTTCATTTTGTACTACCTGGCAAGAAGACCATAGTTATTTTTATTTTTGCCGTAGCCATTCAGTTAGCTTTAGACAGAAGGGTATTCATACTTATTTCGATAACGTTCAACAAGAATTCGACAAGAATGAAAATTATCACTAATGTAGACTTTTATAAAATGTGGGATATATTTATCATATTTTAATGAAATTTTAAGCCTGTTTGCCATGCTCACGATCATATTACCGATTTGCATATCTATTGGTGAGTCCAATTTGAAATTTTGTCCGGTTTTTGGTCATACCAAGGATTACCCAGCATCCTTTTTACAAATCGTGTCTTCTCCGTTATTGTTAGTGATACAAATTATAATAATCTGTATATATATCAATATTTTGTCACTTCCGATCCAAAATGGCGATACCCATATTGAACTACGGTCAGCTTTTATCTACAAATATCTTCCTTAATAAAAAAGATACATTATTGCTATTTTGCATGAAGCATTTTAGATATGAAATAAATCGAATTAGGTGAAAAGTAAAAAATCGCGGACTTTCACTTTAGATATGCTGAAATTTGCTGAAATTGTGTTTTCAAAAGATAAAACTCCTCCGAAAGGATATGATGAATAAAAATTTCAAAAAAATTCAATTGTTTTGGTCATTTTTAAAGACAGAGTTTAAACCACAGACTAAAAATCTAACTTTTCAAGACATAAATATGTTAAAATTCATAAAATTGTGTTTCGCAAAAGATAAAACTCCTTCGAAAGAATTTGATGAATAAAATTTTCCAAAAATTTAAATCGTTTTGGCAATTTTTATAGACTGAGTTTAAACCACAAACTATGCATCTATCTTTTCAATCCTTAAATATGCTAAAATTCATTAAAGTTGTGATTTGCAAAATAAAAAAACTCCTTCAAAAGAATTGTATGAAGTAAAATTTTCAACAAACCGAATTGTTTTGGTCATTTTTAAAGATTGAGTTTAAACCACACACCAAAAATCTGATTTTCAACCTAAAAGAATGCTTAAATTCATTAAAATTGTGCTTAATTCGCAAAATATTAAACTCCTTCGAAAGGATATGATGAATAAAATTTTCATAAAATTTAAATTGTTTTGGTCATTTCTAAAGACTGAGTTTAAACCGCAGACTAAAAATCTAACTTTTCAAGCCTTAAAAATGTTAAAATTCATTAAAGGTGTGTTTCGCAAAAGATAAAACTCCTTCGAAAGGATATTATGAATAAATTTTTCCAATGCTTTGGTCATTTTTATAGACAAAGTTTAAACTGCACACTAAAAATCTAACTTTTCAAACTTAAATATCCTGAAATTTGTTGAAATTGTGTTTTCAAAGGATAAAACTCCTCCGAAATATTTCAATTGTTTTGGTCATTTTTATAGATAGAATTTAAACCGCACCCTAAAAATCTAACTTTTCAAGCCTTAAATATGTTAAAATCCATTAAAATTGTGTTTCGCAAAAGATAAAACTCCTTCGAAAGAATATGATGAATAAATTTTTTAAAATATTTCAATTGTTTTGGTCATTTTTATAGACAGAGTTTAAACCGCACACTAAAAATCTAACTTTTCAAGACTTAAATATGTCAAAATTCATTGAAATTATGTTGTGCAAAATATAAAACTCCTTTGAAAGAATATGATCAATAAAATTTGCAAAAAATAATGTTTTGGTCATTTTCAAAGATCGAGTCTAAAACGCAGACTTGTATTATGCAGTTTAGATACCCAGTTCTCATTCATAAATACATGTAAACAACGGCAGTAGAATACCGAAGGAACAAGGGAAGCGATGACTACAAAAATCGAAGTCCAAAGACATGGCAGAAACGGTAACAGATAAAAACAAAGACAAAACAAGGACGTGAGACAGCTACAGTGCACGGAAATAAAAAGATAACATTAAGAACTAAGGCACTCATAGTGTGAACTCCCATGAAAACCGGGAGTGACATCAGGTGCTCCGGATTTAAACGATTTAAATTGAAACGAAACACAGCATTCGTTTATTCGTCTTTATGTTCGAAAAAGATGTATCTAAAAACCTGGAAACACACGTGAATAATATTATGTTTATTCGTTTTGCCTTAAAATTCCAAATATTTACGTATCCGTCATACGTGATTTACTGATTGATACAACACGTAATTGACGGATGCGATCAGTAAAATACGTTTACATCCGTAAAATACGTACACATCCGTTATTCATGGATCAGTCATCGATCAGTGAAAAATCAGTCATCAATCAGTCAAAAATCCGTCATCAATCAGTCACGATCCGTCAATAAGTAACGGCTACTGATACAAGGACTGTATTTCAACATATTTAGCATTACTCCTACCATTTTCGTGCTATAATGGGTCAAAGGGAACAAAATTGCAATTTTTCAAAATTTTTCAAACTCACTTTAACTTTAAATTACACTTGTTCAAATTTCAGTGGTCGACATGCTGCGGTTGTATTTTGCTGCGCTTAGCCCTTTATTTTCTTTTTGTAAATTTTGTTTTGTTCTATTTTGTAATTGTTATTATACATGTCTGTCTTCAACCCTAACGGGTACAAGTGTGCATTCTGAAAATATTAACATAATATTCCTTAATTTTTTATGTAAACAAAACTTCTAAAATAATTGCACGAATAAAACTTATAATTGAAATGACCTACCTCTCATAGATACCCCTCCCAAAAGCTAACAATTTCTTCCCCCGAAATAGCAAAAGTTCAGAAATTCGCACCAAAAATTTGGACAAGCCTATGTATAGACAAAATTTGGAGTAGCCTTGGATAGAAAATTGCGTGTTTGATTGACAAGGGTGTGGTGGCTCATGATGTATTTGTATACTCAAATCAATACCCTTTCTTATTGAAATTCGTTAGTATGAATAGATACCCGTTTGAATAAATCACACACAAATAAACACCGGTAGCTTTTTATTCTTCCACAAAAAACGCAATTCTATCTCTTTCCAACTTTCGTTCTCCATTGCCTAGGTATCTCCACAAACTACAATCACGCTTTGTTTAACACAATTGAAAAGTCTTTTATAGTTGCGCAATACCTCATCTTTATTATTTATTAACTTCTGGTTTTAAATTTATACACTACTGTTCTTATTCTTTTTATCATATCTATATTTATAAATCTGGCTAAGCGATATTGCAATACCAATCCCATCATCCTCTACAAACCTGTTCCCAGTACCACTTATAGTAAATGTTTATAATACTTTTCAACTTCCACAAGGAAACAGAAAAATTAAGACCCGCCTCGTTTTATCAGGACGAAACTGGACGCCATTTTGATTTTCGAGAATCTGAAATTCCTATTGGTCAATAGTCTTCTGCGCATGCGTTCTCCTCACTGCGCAAGTGTACTCCTCACTTTCCCCTAAGAACTATCTATATAGCTAGGCTGTTCCATAGCCTAGCTAATTCAGGCTCTGTAAGTCTGCATTATCTGATTGATATGATACTAGTATTTAATATCTCAAGTAGAGAAATCACATGTCAACTTTATCATCTGAGAAAAAAATGATGCGGGACCCTAAATATCCTTTTCCTCTTCTATCTTTGCCTGTTACTTTTCCCATGTGATCATTTCCAAAGGTGGAAATTTTCGGCCAATACGGGACTTCTGAGTCGTGTTCATACCGGAAACAATTTTTTTTTTATACTCAAAAATCAATACATCAGTACATTGAGAGGGAAGAACTAATTATTGAACACTGTTGAGCTAAGGATGATTTATATTTAATCTATTGTCGCGCCTCAAGTTAATTGATTTTCGTCAATTCAAATTAAGTTAAATAGTTGTAATGGAGGAAAAACTATAAGTATGCAATTCAATTTTATTAATATTTTGCTTTTTATGTGACATATATTTATTTCAATTGGACAAGAATCCAGTCATTCCGTATTACTGGTATTTGAGGAGACCGTTTCCGTCTTCAATTACACGAGAGTTCCTATCTCGAAAGTCCCGTATACTCTTCAACTTTGTCAAAAAAATTTCAATAAACCGCACAAAAATATATCCCACACTCTTGAAAATTACATGTTTATAGTGATTAAACAATGATAAATAAAATATTTCCCAAAATGTTGCTTATTTTCTATATACTTTTACATTTTAGTATATTATATAGTTGTTTTGCGAAAGTATCTAGCATTACAGATAAATGGTTCGAATCAAACAACGGTAGTCGAATACTGCATGAACAAAGGAGTGGAATTAACAAACATTGAAGTCCGAAGACATGGCCAAAACGAAGACACAGAAAACAATGCCGTTAAACACAGAAAACAATGACGTTAGACAGATACAAAGCACAGAAGTAGAAAAACACAACAAGGCAATCAAATTATTTTATTTCGACCCATCAATGAAGTTTTGCCAAAATTCTACAGCTTACCGGTAAATACATTTATATCAGAAACAGAGTATTTGCTACCTAGCAGATTTATAATGAAATACATCAGTTTGTGTTTCCCTCTCAGCATGAGGCAAAGATTGAAATTTCAAAACTATTGCTGCAGAAAACTTCTTTATAGTGTATCAATACACTTATTCAAATGTCTCTGAAATTGAAATTAAATGAAATGTTCAATTGCAATTTTCATTTTCCACCCTTTGGGTTATGTTTCCAGAATTCATAAAATAATTACGATATTTTCATGAAATGTTAGTCATTTCTCATCTGTATGCCTCCATACCTAAATTATCAGAAAGATTTCAACATCTATTGGAACGAACTTGTCGCTTGAGTTTGTCCTAAGAATATGTGACAGATATCCGAACGCACCGTGCTTTAGTGCATAGCATCCGTTCGTATTGTGCCAATTATCTGCTTCGTGTAGACAATAAAATGCACTTATATGTATGTACAGTATCTTATATAATTTTCTTCTTCTAAGCGGAGGGATGATAGGTAAATTATGGATCATCAACAGGGAAATGGGGAATAGGTAAACTACAAATACGGAATATTTGTATTATACCAAGGGAATAGGTAAACGGCAAAAAGGGGATAGGGAATAAGTAAATGAAAAAAAATAGGGAATAGTGCAATCTAATTAAAATTAGATCTACATTGTTCCTTACGCTCACTGCTTTGGGCGGTGAGTACAAGGAACAATTTCAGATATAATTTTAATTAGATTGGGAATAGTGTAAATGAAGTAAATGGCGAATGGGGAGTAAGTAACGAGTATGGAATGTGGTATATGTATGTGGCGAATATGATTAAGTGATCATTATGTTTACCAACCATTTTTGAAATGTGTTACAGACAGTTAGGATCTGATCAGTTTTGAATTATGACGCTCTTCATATTCCTATCAGATAGTAAGACTGGGTTTTTCAATCTCTGATATCATGTTGGTAAGAGATTTTTTATACATTCTGTCACCTTGCGTTGATATGTAACCCCATAAAGGTCAAAACTTTACAGGAAATATTTTTTGATAACTTCTTTTTTAAAAATCTCGTGATATAACTATTATGCAACAAAAACAGTGCTATGACCGTTATAACAACTGTTTAAGTACCCTTACGGGGAAGTCTTTATACTGTTTCAATCTGATGAACTTAAATACATGAAGATTTCCCCTTGATGTTCATTTGGTTACTCGAAGATAACGAGACAGGTGGAGATATAGTCCAAGGTAAGAAAATTGTATTCTTTAGTTCTCATTTTATTTAGACATCCCGAACAGTTCCTATCTTCTAACAACAGTCTTTTGACTTCGTTGTGTTTTCTGTTGAATTGTATAAAAACATTTTTAGCCCAAACGAACAGAAGGGCCAATGTTAGCTTTTTCATAGCTTGACCGCCAGTATTGTACACAGACCGTGTTTACACTTGCTTCAATTTGAATCGATCTTAAAAGGATCGGTTTGCATTTACATTAAAATGTGCAAGATCGATCTCGATCGGTCCTTCTGAGAACGGTGCGTTTACACTATACACTGAAACTGAATCGATCTTACCTAAATACATGTGTTCATTGTTATAAAAATACATAAAAATGCAAATATAGATAGATATATTTGGAAATGTCCTGACATATTCGTTTAAAAATGTTCTGGTTTCTCTTAGACGTTTTCTCGTAATTTTCCGGGATCCCGTAGGTCACCCAAAGGTTCGCTTATCAAAAGATCTTCATTCGTAGGCCAAAGCTTCTCCTCCTTTATTCTACACAGTCGTACATACGTTCATAGGCACACGTGTAAATGCCCAATTTCAGTTTTAATATTCAGTTTCACTTCATAAAGATCGATCGCGATCGATCTTGGCGTTTACACTTGAAGCAAGATCGATCCCAAAAAGATCGATCTTTTTAAGACTACCTCTGGATGTGGTCTTTTTAAGTCCGATTAAAGATCGATCTAACCCGTTTACTATGAAAGCTTATTTGGGTCATTTTCATGATGAAAAAAAATATTTAAGTCGTTCCCACGACTTGTAAAGTCGTTCCCACGAGTTGCAAAGTCGTTCCCACGACTTCTTAAGTCGTTCCCACGAGTTGCAAAGTCGTTCCCACGAGTTGTAAAGTCGTTCCCACGAGTTGTAAAGTCGTTCCCATGACTTCTACAAGTCGTTCCCACGAGTTGTTAAGTCGTTCCCACGACTTCTTAAAGTCGTTCCCACGAGTTGTAAAGTCGTTTTCACGAGTTGCAAAGTCGTTCCCACGACTTCCAGAAGTCGTTCCCATGAGTTACTAAGTCGTTCCCACGAGATGTAAAGTCGTTCCCACGAGTTGTAAAGTCGTTCCCACGACTTATCAAGTCGTTCCCACGAGTTGTTAAGTCGTTCCCACGACTTCTTAAAGTCGTTCCCACGAGTTATAAAGCCGTTCCCACGAGTTGTTAGCTGTTGGTCTCAGTACAAAAGGCTGGTCGGTCACTTTAGTAAGTAAGCGTTAAAGATTAATTCGCGATTTTTTTATGGAAGGTCATATCTAATTTATCTGTTAATACACTTCATTTGGGACCTTCAGGAACAAATGCATTAAAATCCACCCCACTAAATAAAAAATATATGTATAAAGTTCTTTTCTTCCATTTAGCCTCTGTGTGCCCCTTGTTTATTGGAAGCAGTTAATGAAAAGAAACCCATTTAAATACGATAAAACATAACCTTAGGGATTTTCAGGGGAGGGCTTGGGCGATTTTGCCTAGGAAATTTAATTATTTTCATGAAAATCTCAAACAAATTACTTATTTTTATCAACGTCACCTCATTTTATTTATTTCCATTTGCAACAAAAATATATATTCTTCAAATCAAAATTAAATTATTTATTTTCATGAGAAGTAGAATTATTATATTTATTTTCACTGGTACCAAGATTAAATTCTTTATTTACAAAATCGCCCAAGGCCTCCGCCCCTGAAAATCAAAAGGTCGTCCACTAACTGTAGGCCAATATGAGAAAGATTATCTCGCCGCGGCGAGTTATTATCTCGCCGCGGCGAGTTGACAAAAAAGGTTATCTCGCCGCGGCGAGTTAACGAAAAAGGTTATCTCGCCATGGCGAGTCACTATCTCGCCACGGCGAGTTACCAAAAAAGATTATCTCGCCGCGGCGAGTTACTTTTTAATGGTACGGCGAATTATTATCTAGAGGCTCACATAGCCGGTTTGGCTTGCCTAGGTTTAACATAAAATACTTATCTTTTATTATTTTTATTATTATAATTGTCATTATTATTATTATTAAGGCAGGTTCTCTGCCTTCTAGCTGTCGGGTAAAGCCATCTTGAAAAAAAGTCTGTTTCAACCAGACTCTTACATTAAGGAGACTACTTTGTATGAAAAGAATCGGAATGATCCAGACTATCGTTAAAAACGCGTACGGCTTACCAGTTATTCATACGAAGGCACAAAAAATAATCCATTCATGTGGCGATACAGTGTTCATTTCATAATCAACTACATCGTTTTATGTGTTTTTTGTATTTATTTAATATCTTTTAAGAGATTCTATGCTGTTTTAATCTCAGAGGACTTAAACTGACATTCGAAATTCACGATTCGGTTCATTCATAAAAATTTCCTGCGGCGCGTGTTTATGAATGGATACATAGTAACTTCTACTTTCGCTGTTGTAACTCGTAAAAATGTATGTATTTCTCAATATATAAGACTTTGAAACTTTTAATGGTTACACCGACGTACTATACCTTAAAAAGGATCAATCAAACCGTAACTTCGTTTTCTTGTTTGTTTTGTCCCGACAAGTGTTTTATTAATGGCCAACTTAGTTACGCCTGCATGACATACGCCGTAGTTAATAAGGGTCAAATAAGTTTCAAAATAATCCGAAATTACAACAAATGTTCTTAATTGAATACTTCAAATACATTAAAACTTTAGAATAATTCAACTATGTCAACAATGAAGCACGGAAGGTTTGAACTTGATCTCCAACGGCGTTCCTAATCACAAGCGTAATCAAGTACAACATTTGTATTGGATCACGCGGAACCATCATGAAGGTCCCAAACTGTCACTGATTTGTTACAACAGGAGGAAGCGCTCGCTTGCTGAATTTTCATCATTTGCAGTGATTCCTTCTTTTGTAGTAGCCTAATTCATTTTTCACGTTGTGTTGAAACAGAGATGAAATCCGTTACTATACTGCAAGAACACGTTCACGAAGGCAAGACGTTGTCATCCGTCATATCGACATATCGTTGTCAGGTATAAGAAAACACTCCATGCTAGATCACGAAAGTCAAATGTAAAAACGTCAGTTGAAAACTCGTGAGGGTCCTGATAAAAAAATATATATATACGTAATTATTTCATAGTAGATCTAGTTCTAGCCTTTAAAAAATTAAAAGTGGCTAAAAGCATTTCGGCTTCCCATGATCCAGTGCTTTGATCTAACAGATGTAGATAAAAACCCGGGATAAAAAATACAAATATTCAATTCTCTACCAGAGACCCATCATATAATATGAAGAAGTCTGCAACCCATTCAATATGTTTGGAAGGTGTTGTGCCCAGATAATGCCACAATGACTTGCTTCGGCCTAGAAAAAAGTTTGATAGTAAACAAAAGTTTTTTTCTTGGCTGGGAGCAAGTCCCACTCCCTGTGATAAGGCTGTTATCAGTAAAATCCTCTACAGGTGGTTCCTTCAGATCTCGTGCTAGTGAATATTAATGTAATCATGAAAACAATTAATTGTTTTAATCTCTATAGTCATCAAAGTGATAACATGACAAAATTAGAAATATCAACATTTATCAAGCCACCGAGTGTAACACTTCTTTGGAAAACTTACATGTACCAACAAAGAGGAACAAGGCAATGAAATGTAAATAGAGTTTTTAATATATCGCCAACAACCCATACAAAAGCTGAAAAGACAACCCAAACCGGGAAGCTAAGGAAAACTTCAGATTTTAATTCTTGAAAAAATTACATGCCAACATTTCAGCAAAGCAGTAATAATAACATGACTTCTGGGAGTACCCAGGAACCTGCCTTAACAGCATTTCATGCTTTGATTATTATAAATCCTGCTTGATTCTGCAAAAGACAATGAATCATACAATGCCAGATTTTCACCATCAGACAACTTTTTTATCCAAAAACCAATTACAGAAATATATAAAACAAGCTTCTCTTTTAGTGGACCAAAAGTATGAACTCTCAACAACTCGAAAACTGTTTTTGAATTCAAATGTTTTTATCAACTGTTAAATTTCTAATAAATATGTATTGTTTTTGCTATTAAGCTAATGAATGTGTATATTATTTGTATATTGATATGTTATTGTTGTCTTTATATTTGCTGATATCTATTTCTGTTTGTTATTAAGAGAGAGCCTTATTGAAAATTGGTCCAATTCAAATAAGTTACTCTTTCTAAATAACGATATTTATTTATTTATTAATTTACATAAGAGCACAAAATTAGATGGAAGCAAAGCTTAATTTTCATGGTTGTAAATATACTGGTAAATATGCAAAGTCGATAACATAAGGCGAATTATTTGAGGCAGGTACTACGTGAAATCTGTGCGAACGGCACACTTCGCTTATTGCAAAAGTTTAATGCGGTCTGCGCTTCCATTTCATAATTTTGCAGTATGCGCCCGGGCGCAGATTACAATCAGAAAAGCGCAGTTTCCAAGTCGCAAATAGCAAGTGTTGGGCACAAATTGCAAGTATATGAGTGCAGATGACAAGTATTGAGCTCATAATGCATTACAATTTTGGGCGCAGATTGCAAATTTTTAGGGGCGAAAATTGCAGATTAAACATTTTACTGTTGGTCTGTAAAATTTGCATCCTTGGAGAACAATTTTGTAAATGGAAGTACTACAGATTACATTATGAATAATTCTGAAATTTTCATTTTTAAATGAACCCCATTGGTCCAAAAGCAAAAAGAAATAAAAATGATAAATAAAAATAAAAGCAGATCAATTCCCCTCAATTGAATGTTTATTTGTAGTAATTTTGCTTGGAATGGCAACATAAAATCACGACTGTTTTACGTTTAAAGCTACAACTCGTTATTTCTTGTTTCGAAGTCTTGAGTCTTGATGTACGTTGACATCTTTGGTGGCAGAAACACGAACTGCATTCGGAATCGGATATAATATCCTTGTATCTTTTGTCTTTTGTAAAATTTTGTGATAAAAAATGAAATCATTTTGAGTAGCATGCTTGAAAATTATAATAGAATAAAGGGCTACGCCGAGCGCAGCATGATACGACCGCAGCATGTCGTCCACTGAAATCTGAAAAAGTGTAATTTAAAGCTAGTATGGACAAACGAAAGAGCTTGACACAATAATTAGAAGGACGCAATAAGGAGATTGACCCAGAAATTAGCTGGACACAAACTAGGGAAAATAAAAATTAGCCCTTATGACTCCTTATGATTCCTCTTTGACCCTTTATAGCGCAGAAACGGTAAGAGCTACGCCCAATCCATTGACATACTGCTGAAAGCTTATATCAAGAGGAATCCAAAGAAAAAAGACCATCAAAATGCGATGAAAAATAAAAATTTTAGGTAATCTGCAAATTTGCAGTTTTGGCCCCTGTGAACCCTTATAGCACGGAAACAGTAAGAGCTAAGCAAAATTTGTTGACATACTACTGAAAGCTTACATCAAGTGGAATCCAAAGAAAAAAATCCCATCAAAATCCGATGAAAAATAAAAATTTTAGGT
>MJUU01002913.1:0-22106 GCA_002080025.1 Modiolus philippinarum | reverse complement strand
TTTTGGCCCCCTTCGGCCCCTCATAGCTCGGAAACGGTAAGAGCTACGCCAAATCCGTTGACATACTACTGAAAGCTTACATCAAGAGGAATCCAAAGAAAAAAATCCCATCGAAATCCGATGAAAAATAAAAATTTAAGGTTATCTGTAAATTTATGATTTTGGCCCCCTTTGGCCCCTCATAGCTGGGTAAGGAAACAAGTTACCAAAAATCTAATAGTAGAGCGCTATGCAAATTTTTCATAAGGAATCCTTTGAAAAAAATTGCATCAAAATCGGACTAAAAATAAAAAAATTAAATTTTTGAAATTCGCCCCTTTTGGGCCCCATTTATCTCGTGAACGGTACATGCCACGTGAAATCCGTTGGCATACTTCAGATTGGAAATTTTCTAAGGAGTTTACTGAAAGAAACCCCATCAAAATCCAACAAATAATAAAGATTCTACAGTCAAATATGTGAAAACACCTAATTTAACCCCTTTTGGCCCTTTTTTTTAAAACGGGTGGGGCCACAATGACCAAAACTTACCCAAGCATTCCTTTTGTGCCAAGGAACATTGTGTAAAAATTTAACAAGGATTGATCATCTGGAACTTAAGTTATTGGCCAAAAACAAAAGTGTCTACAGACGACGACAACGACAACGACGACAACGACGACGACGACGACGACAGCACCATACCATTATACGACCGCAAAAATTTTTGCGGTCGTATAAAAAAACGACAGTCATGCACATGTTACAAAATATAAATGTGTGAAATTTTAGTTCGTTTAATTTGCAGTTCAACGGCTAGCAGTTACATAGCTTGTGACAAAAGAACATACAAAAAAACATAGCCATGAAATGCACATAAAATTTAAAGGTTTGGTTTGCATTTCCGAGCGGTCCCCGTCCTTTATAATACAATGTTTCTGTAAAAAGAAGATTCTTTGTTGTCAATTTTTCATCGTAATAATAATTTCACAGTGGGCCTAAATTCGCACAGATTTCAACACATGTTATGTCCTTCCATAAAAAAATCGCGAATTGATCTTTCACGCTTACTTACTAAAGTGACCGACCAGCCTTTTATACTGAGACCAACAGCTGATAACTCGTTGGAACGACTTTATAACTCGTGGGAACGACTTTTAGAAGTCGTGGGAACGACTTCACAACTCGTGGGAACAACTTTATAACTCGTGGGAACGACTATACATCTCGTGGGAACGACTTCACAACTCGTGGGAACGACTTTATAACTCGTGGGAACGACTTTTAGAAGTCATGGGAACGACTTCTGGAAGTCGTGGGAATGACTTTGCAACTCGTGGGAACGATTTTACAACTCGTGGGAACGACTTAACAAGTCGTGGGCACGACTTGATAAGTCGTGGGAACGACTTCTAGAAGTCGTGGGAACGACTTGATAAGTCGTGGGAACGACTTGTAGAAGTCGTGGGAACGACTTTACAACTCGTGGGAACGACTTTGCAACTCGTGGGAACGACTTTACAACTCGTGGGAACGACTTAACAACTCGTGTGAACGACTGAACAACTCGTGGGAACGACTTGGTAAGTCGTGGGAACGACTTGTAGAACTCGTGGGAACGACTTTGCAACTCGTGGGAACGACTTCACAACTCGTTGGAACGACTTGATAAGTCGTGGGAACGACTTGTAGAACTCGTGGGAACGACTTTACAACTCGTGGGAACGACTTTGCAACTCTAGGGAACGACTTAAGAAGTCGTGGGAACGACTTTGCAACTCGTGGGAACGACTTAGCAAGTCGTGGGAACGACTTAAATATTTTTTTTTCATCATTAAAATGACCCAAACAAGCTGTTTACACTTTTGTAAGATCGATCTTTTTAGGATCGATCTCAGCAAAGATCGATCTAAATTTGCTAGGGTAAACGGGGTCATAGTGAAACATTACACCCTACGGGAATCGTGCTCTGAAACTTTCGAAGAATAATTAACCAAATCTTGCAGCAATATTGTATGCAAGGTTTATTTTTCTTCACATTCGTCAACAGACATGATCTACATAATGATCTTATCAATGGACCCGATGGGGAAATTTAAATTGAACATTCAGCTGAAACCGTTGAAGATCATAAAAATTTATAAAAAAAAAAATATCTGGATAGTCCTTAACATTTCGTCCAGATTTTACTATCAACACTGGGCATGATTTAGAAATGAACCCTATGGTAAGGGACCGACCATTTAACCTGAAAAAGGGGGGTATGGTTTTTTTTCGAAAAAAATATTCTAGAGCTGACTTTATGTGAAAAAAAATATTTTGGCTAAAAAATGATGAAACAAAAATTCTGAAGGGGGCTTTCTGCCCCAAAAAATAATGCTTATTTTCAACAAAAAAAATTGTTTGTACTAGTTAAAAAAATTTCTGTCTAGAAAAAAAAAACCACAACCCCCCTTTTTTCAAGTTAAATGGTCGGTCCCTAAAACATTTTTAAATCATCTCCTCTAAAACTATGAGGTATTTTTATATTTATGTAAAAACGAAATTTTATATAAATAACGAAATTTACTGTATTTATGCAACTTATATATTTTTTGTATTTTATATAGCTATAAGGACAAGACTACGATGGAGGGAGTTAAACCTTAGGTTTTTTTTGTATTTTATATAGCTATAAGGACAAGACTACGATGGAGGGAGTTAAACCTTAGGTTTTTTTGTATTTTATATAGCTATAAGGACAAGACTACGATGGAGGGAGTTAAACCTTAGGGTTTTTTTTGTATTTTATATAGCTATAAGGACAAGACTACGATGGAGGGAGTTAAACCTTAGGTTTTTTGTATTTTATATAGCTATAAGGACAAGACTACGATGGACAAGACTACGATGGAGGGAGTTAAACCTTAGGTTTTTTTTGGTATTTTATATAGCTATAAGGACAAGACTACGATGGAGGGAGTTAAACCTTAGGTTTTTTTTGTATTTTATATAGCTATAAGGCCAAGACTACGATGGAGGGATTTAAACCTTAGGTTTTTTTTGTATTTTATATAGCTATAAGGACAAGACTACGATGGAGGGAGTTAAACCTTAGGTTTTTTTTTTGTATTTTATATAGCTATAAGGACAAGACTACGATGGAGGGAGTTAAACCTTAGGTTTTTTATGTATTTTATATAGCTATAAGGACAAGACTACGATGGAGGGAGTTAAACCTTAGGTTTTTAAAATTATCATAAATTTAGATAATAGTATTTGAACAAAGTGTACACATGAGATAGTATCTCATGTACAAGTACACCATATCTAAAAAAAAAAGAAGAGCGTACATCTGTAAAACGGGATTTGTTTTACTAACTCCACACTACATTAAAAGACAATATTAAATATTTTACGAAAGGATATGGAGTAAATGAACATGAGACCATAACACATATGTTAACTCCAACTGTAATAATTTTAATGAGTTGTATGGCCATTTCGGAAATTAATTCCTCATTAGCAGTACTAGAACCCAAACATAGGAAATCCATACTTTCAAAAAATGTTGAAACGCAGAACGAACGAAATCCGAATAATCAGTAACATCAAATATAGCTAAGGAGACCTTTAAAACAGAAGTGGGTTGATTATTATTCACCTCTGCATTCCTTAAAGTCATTCGGACAGAACAATACAGACTCGGCTTCTGAACCTCTGGTTTATTTTGATATAGAAATGTAACTTGTTTTGTTCTATTCTGCCTCTGCTTGTAGACCGTTATTGCCCGAGTGTATTCACCAACACACTAGTCAGTAATTCGGTTCGGACCCAAAACCGATTTTATTTGGAAACTTGCAATATATCTAAATTTTAAAAATTGTTGCTTAAAACCAAGGAGTAGCTCCCTCTTGCATAGCTCTGTTCCTAGCTGATTTTGGCGTCTCATTTTGATCTTTTTGGCATATGTTCTCTATTTTACATTTTCTAAATGTTTTGATCTGATCTGCACTTAAAAGATTTAATTAAAATGTCCAAATGACCATATGCAGAACGTCTGTATTTTGTTTGTATATAATAATAAGATAGGATTTGGGTTTAAACAATTACCTTTGCAAGAGCTGCTAAAAATAGTTTTACTGCGTCTGCATTACTTATTCTGTTATTTCTTAATTTAAAGATTGATTGAGGAAGTGGTCAATCTTTTTATAGGATTTGTGTTTATCTAATTTATGTACCACATTGGCATTCATGCTTTTTCTATATGGATACTAAATAATTTGGTTGGAATTTTGCTCATTGTATTCGCAAAATTGACATTTGTACAGACAACGTTAGAGTAGACAAACTTTCTAATTTTGCCTTAGCATATTTCTTTTTACTGTCTCCGACCTTTGCTAGCCATTGCTGTTGAGTGGCTACCGGATAATATCGCAATGAAAGGGTAGGTTTGATAGCCATAAAACCGGTTTAACCCACCATTTATTTTGAAATGCATGTACCACGTCAGGACCATTTGGGTCTACAATTTTTCACCTGATTTGTCTTTGTCTCATTGACAACTCTGTTTGGTAATTTTGTCATTACACCCATTTATAAATTGATTTTTTTAGTTGATGTAGATGTGATACCCAAATTTTTATTGAAGTATTACAATACAATCTAGTGTTATGCTGGTTAAAGATAAAGTTTGAATGAGTGTGCGTACTATCATGGCTCATAATTGTATGACTGGCGCCAGATAAGATACTTCAAAAAAGAGATATGTTGACAAACACTTCATGAGCGGAAAATACATCTTGAAAGTAGAGATAATACTAGATGTTTTCCCTATATTGGCATTAATATTTACTGTTACTAGTATTTCAATTTTTAATTTTACGCAATATCCATTCGACTTTCAAGCATATTGGGCATATAAGATAACACTGATTTTCATGCATGCACAGTCCTCTCTTCTGCAATTTTTTCTTCATGAAATTCTTAAATTTTCAAATATTCACGCTTGATAAAACAAATCACTCTGCTAGACTTTGACTATTTTACAGCACTACACGATGGATTCCTGATTACCAAATGCGTAACTTTATTACCTGCTTCTACCATCTTTGAATTGGTCGAAGAATGTCATTCTGTGGAATCCTAACAAGGTTTATTGTGTTGCAACCAAATGCTGCTTCCCCCTTTTTATTTGGGCCAAACAAGTCCGAGCAAAAGCGAATATTGCATTTCCCACCAGGTTTAAAATTTGATTTATCTGCCGGTAAATGAAAATTCGGAGGTATTATTCTACTTTTAGAATAAGATCCTACTCAGGACAATATTTCCCAATATTCATGCAATAACCCATATCTTAATGAAATATTTAGAAAATGTCAGAAATTAATCGCAAATTTTCGATTTTTTAAGAATCTTTACCCGGTCAAGCTGTTAATTCTTGGATGTAACAGAGCTCAAAATACATTTTGTACTTGGTTACAACCCTAGATTAAACATGCAAAGAGGTATCACCTGGTTACCGAATTACAAAAACAGGATAACAGCAAACACCTACATTGGCCAGGAACTACAATCACATGCCACAATTTACAAGCAAACTGTACAAGAAAAACAATAATGAAAACAAGAGACAAACATAAATAACGATAGGAACTCGGGATAGCCGGACTTGGTACCGGCACTAGCAAAAGCCAATGGTAGGGTTAAACCGATTTATGGGTACCCAAACCTCCCCTTTCTCTATCCCGTTTCCCTATAGTATCATAAACATGCGAATAAAACCCAATACAGGTAGACTACTAACTCAATGAAAGCTATACTTTATATAGCCTAAGTAGCCTAAGTAGCCGAGAGTTCTAGGGTGCTGGACGAAGTTCAGGCGGTGTTGCCATAGATGTCACAATAGCGATGGTTCGACTCCAACAGACCCTTACAGAAATGAAAACTTTGCTGCTAATTTGCTGCAAATTTGCAGCAAAGTTGCAGCAAACAAATCTGTTTGCAGGAAATGTTTGCGGAAACTGCAGGTTGTTGCGGTTCAGCTGCAAAGTTCCTGAAGTTTGCAGC
This sequence comes from Modiolus philippinarum, assembly GCA_002080025.1. Classification (NCBI taxonomy): domain Eukaryota; kingdom Metazoa; phylum Mollusca; class Bivalvia; order Mytilida; family Modiolidae; genus Modiolus; species Modiolus philippinarum. Next base: position 16,079 of record MJUU01002913.1, on the reverse strand, counting down.
AACTTTGCAAGAAAATTAATTGGTAAGAATGAAACAATCTATAAAAATGCAATTACATCTGTAACTGTGATTAGCACTTAGCAAGTTGTTCACACAATTCAAATGAGTACAGAGATAGAAATGGAGACAAAATTTCATTTTGTTGAAAAAATGTTACATTGTCATGTGCTATTTGTTCCTTCATAATATTTGTTCCAAAGGATAAAGTATTACAGAATATTTGTTCCAAAGGAACACATATTATAGTATTTGTTCTTAACGGAATAAATGTTACATAACAATTGTTCTGAAATGAAGAAATATTATGACAATGTTTACAATAGTTGATCCAAAGGAACTTTTGTTATGCGGAACAAATATACGTTGACAACATAAGGGCTCATTAGCCTTACATGCAACTATTCATTATGTGTTGATTATGATTCTTGAATTTGAATTAAGTGTTAATTATTTCCGGTGCACCTGATGTCACTCTTTTTGAGAGTTAACACTGTTAGTGCTTTAGTGATCATTCTTGTATTTGTAGTGTTTGTGCTTTGTGGTTGTGTAGCGTCTTTGGTCTTCCTTGTCTGTTGACTTTGATTTTTGTAATCTTGTTCTTTGTTCCTTCGGTATTCTATTGTCGTTGTTTTATATAATTTGTGTGTATCTTGAGGAAAATTCAGGGAGTATAGAGACTATCAAAAATCCTTCATGTGAATAACAGAAATCTTAGTATGTAATTCCATTTGCACATTACGGCTGTAACTTTCAAGTAACTTCTGTTTTTAAATTTTAATCAACGATTGAAAACGAATTTTGTTTATAGATTTTGTACTGTTTAAAAACAAGTATCAAGTTAAATCGAAATTAATTTTCAAAACATTTAATTAATTGTCGGTGCCTTCATTGCATTTTCTATATAAAATTTGCATTAACACAAAGTTTAATGTGTTGTGTTGTTAGTGTACACTTATGTGTTACTGAAATGATTTATAGTAAAATATCAGGGCACACACAGGTCTGTTTTTTTGAAACATTGCTGCAAACTTTTGTTGTAAATGTTTGCAGGAAACTAACTTGCAAACGAATTCTGAACATTTGCTGCAAATTTGAAGCAAACGTTTATTGTAATGTTGCTGCAAATATTTGCAAGATGTCTGATATTTCTATAAGGGGATGGAACTACAAAACATTTGCTGATACAAACAATGTTGGGCTAATCTTAAGAATTATATATATTTATAGAGAGCTTCTTTTATCACTATTATCTGATTCAACATTTACGGTTGTTTACTCTTCAACATATACGATCTACATTCCAATCTGTCGAGATTAAATGGACATCAGTTAGATCTACTTCTGAGTATGTTAATTTCAGTTAACTTGAAGCTGTTAATTTTCAAATTGTATTTTCACTGTTCGCTCCAGTTTGCCGTCCATAGTGGTTGTTTTTACTAATTGACCATATTTGCTTAATTTTTGTTCATTAGATGAAGCCAGCATGTGTATTGAATATTGTTGGATGTATTCTACTTTGCTTAACAGAGAAAGGTTGTAAGTATACATTGAAATTGCACGAAGGAAGAATATGGAGGTAATGTACTAAACACAAAATACGAAAATTAACAGTAAAATATAAAAAATGAAAAACAGATTTAAATCTGAAAGCTTCCAACTCTTTATTATCATAACTGAGAAAAGAAATACTTCAAGAAAACCCCTTTCAACTTCAACGCTGATTGGATATCGTAGAAAATAAAGCTTTTTGATTGATCGATATTTTTATCCTGAGACACTGCTAACATGCAAGGAATATTAACTTCCGTAAAAAAAATAGTTCCAATAAATTTACAAGTATAATCAGGGTGTGCCTTTTATTCTCTGTATAGATACAGAAATCATTTATGCAATTACTGAAGCATTTATCTATTAAAACTACGGGATTATGGACGTATTTTTAATTGTTTAATGCGCTTCAACATACTGAGGACTCCGATTAATCATCCAGTTTCTACTTATTTACAACATGCTTTATAATTAACCCAGCTGTAGCTCTGTCTTGCATTATCTCTAGCTTTATGAGGCCATTTAAATGTAACAATATTCCTAGATTTCATTACATACTGTGTAAATCATTTGCAACAATTAGAAAATAAATCAGTAATGAATGGCATTCATTGATTTGGAAAACACCATGTATTGTAAAGATATCTAAATAATCTGCACTATATTTAATTGACTAAAATAATTATAAGTAAGGCTTCTGATCGCGTCTGGCATAAAGGTCAAACTTAAAAAGATGGGAATCACTGGGAACTTTCTACTGTGGTTATCAAGTTATTTGTCAGACCGTAAACAAAGGGTTGTACTCAACGGTCAGGTTTCATCGCTATCCACCTTTAACTCCGGTGTATCGCAAGGTTCTATCCCTGCACCTCTAACTATTCCTAGTATTCATAAACGATATTTGTTGTGAAGTTTGTTGTGAGATTAAGTTATTTGCAGATTACACGAGCCTGTATGCCATAGTCGACAATCCAATAATTACCTCCATTTGTCTAAATAACGACATAAATAGAATTCAAAAGTGGGCTGATAGGTGGCTTGTTAAGTTTAATCCTAACAAGACCGAAAGCCTTGTAATATCAAGAAAAAAGACCCAGATTATCACCCACCTCTTATTATGGACCGTAAAGTTATTAATACAGTCGAATCCCATAAACACTTAGGGGTGGTCATATCTAGTGACGGCATGCCCACATTGACGAAATTTGCTCTAAGGCTTGTATTAGACTAAACATGTTACGTAAATTAAGATTTCGAGTAGACCGGAAAACCTTAGAATTGATGTATTTTTCTTACATTCGTCCAATCTTGGAATACGCTGATGTTATTTTGGACAATTACCCTCAATACCTAAAAGATAATGTAGAACAAATTAATTATGAAGCGAGTATCGAGTGACACAAAGCGAGTATCGAGTAACAAAAAGCGAGTATCGAGTAACAAAAAGCGAGTATCGGGTAACAAAAAGCGAGTATCGAGTTAGAAAAAGCGAGTATCGAGTGACAAAAAGCGAGTATCGAGTGACAAAAAGAGTATCGAGTAACAAGTAGCGAGTATCGAGTTAGAAAAAGCGAGTATCGAGTTAGAAAAAGCGAGTATCGAGTGACAAAAAAGCGAGTATCGAGTGACAAAAAAGCGATTATCGAGTGACAAAAAGCGAGTATCGAGTAACAAAAAGCGAGTATCGAGTATGGAAAGGCGAGTATCGAGTTACAAAAGGAAGCATAGTATTTGAAGGCTCGCGTCTATCTGGCGTCATATATGGTTATAAATACACATATATAAGGCACGGACCATTTGGTTTTCAGGGGGTTGGGTTTTACCTGAGCTTGGAATTTTTTGGGGGAGCTTCGCGGGCCAGATTATTTTTTCCGATAAACACTATGCAATGAAATTTTGTTGAGCCAGACTTTTTTCTAATGGACAAAGTCAGAGCCAGATTATTTTTTTTTCAACCCAGGTGCTGGTCAGAAATATTTTGGGGACAAAATCGAGACCAGATTTTTTTTTAAAATACCAAGCCTATCCCCCTAAAAATCAAATGGTCCCGGCCTGCGTAACTTTGAGGAACAACATGGAGCGATACAAAAAGTAAGTAGAGTTGTCAAAATATGATTGCTATCACTTATTAACATACAAGGAGTATGAACTAAAATCTCAACAAAAAATACTGACATCAGAAGCTACCGTGTTTGCCTTTCAATTTTGATTGCTTATAACTGTGTTGATCGTCGTGTGTGTGCATAATATTTAGAAATCAAAGTTTAAATATTCACAGAGCTTATGTTATTTGTTGTATTTTTTTTTTACTTTAATATACTGTTAACAAGTATATAATTTAATGCCTTATTTACTAACAGCATACCAGTTTTGCGAATGAAAAATCGTGACAATCGAGAAGACATATACACTATCTTAACTACCATAACTGCATCTCATACTTTTAGATGAAATATTCGACCACTGAACTTGCCACTCGAATGCAATGTCGACAGATTATGACAATTTTTGTACTTTTCTTTTGTGTTTAACACCTTCAGAACTATACTAAAATGAATTCCATTTGGAAGAGCTGCGGTTTGTTGACCAGTAAAAATTGGTTCCATGTGTTATTCGAGTAGTACAAGTAGTACGGAACCATCTTCCTAAGGCAAGGGCGGGTCCATAGATTTACCCCAAAACATCCAAAACTACCAAAAAAAACACCCAAAAACTACACAAAAACACACGTTAAATATACCTGTTTTAAACAATTACTTTTTTTATTGTTTTTGATCAAGATTTGTTTTTTTTTTTTTTTGTTGTAAACCCGTTTGAATGACGTTAAACATGTCTTGTGTATTGAAATGGACATGTGACAAGTTCGAGGTAAGATCCCAGTCCTTTATTTCATAGTTTCGGATAGCAAATAACACTCACATTTTCAAGTTTTAATATTTACTCTTACACAGAACTAACGTTGTTGCAACAGTCTGGAGTCTGTTTCTTCAGTTATGGTGTATTTGTGATGGGGATTTATCAAACTAATACACTATTGATATCAACTTGAACTTACTTATTTTGAAATAAATGTAAAATGTTTAAATATCATTTTCACAGACAAGGATGATAATTTACATAATTTTTATAAGATAAAAACGTACATGTACGAAAGTATTATGATTAAACATCACTACGTTGTGTGCAAGACAGTTCAAAAATACATATCACCGATCATATTACTTCGATTTCTTTGAATAAAAACAGAAATATAAATTAAAATATACTTTAATTTTTACCAACTTTCGTGATTTTTATGGCTGTTTTGGGGTAGGTTTGGGTGTTTTGGGGTAATTATATGGACCGGGCAAGGGCCATTAAATTTTAACGGGGGGGGGGTGTTTTTTATAAGCAGCCCCCAATTTAATCCGTATAATAATATATTGATTTCCGATGCGAACACGAATCAAAGGTCCCGTATTAACTTCACTGTATTTGACTCTATATGCTTAAAACTGCCAATTCAATGACAAAGTATGCCAACATGACATAAAGTATGCCAATATAGAAATTTTCAATCCAGGCCAAAAGATAACAACACTTTATGCAAAGAGCTATTTGCATAGTAACAGCTACATATGCACCTCTGATGAGGGTTGCTGACATAAGAACCTATGGTATTCAACTTTTCAAAGTTTTGTGTATGAATATGCTTATATTGAAAAAGGTAGGGCCATTTTTCAGTGAATTTGTTCTTATCGTGGGTCATTTTCAAAATATGCTAAAATCGTGTCAGATGGTCATATGTAGGTTTACCTTTTAGGAATAAAAATGATACACGCCTAACTGTATGTTGTCTGACATATTAGCAGTCGAACATTGCTGTTAAAGCATTTTGCATCAGTTTTAGCCATTTCACAGTGTTATGAAAGATGGTATTATTCGGAGGACACCTAGAACCAAATCCAAGTTTTAGTTGCAAGTGTATAAACATTTGCCCTTCCAAAATTCAATAACAAATTTTTAGCAAAAACCTTCAGTAGAAATGGTCACAATGTGTCAAAATTGTATTCCAGTGGCAAGTTCAGTGACTGAATCTTTTATCTAAAATTTGAATTTGTTTTGATATGATAGTGCATAAAACAGACCACATGTTAAACCATATTCGGAAAAGGTTTGATGCTTTATCAATATAACAAAGACGAATGTTTTTGAAAATGCTAAAGGTAACTTTTCTTCATTCTATTTGATAATTTTGGCACTTCGGTTAGTTGCAGTAAAATGAATGAAAAAAAAATCACTGCTAACTGGCCATACCTCTTTATCATCTCTGAACTGTCCTTAGTTTTCTTAAAACTTGTTCGACTTATTAGTCCCCTACCGACGATCGCCGAATTGGACTTTAGGTTTGCGCTCTGTCCGTCCGTCAGTCAGTCCCGCATCAGTTTTCCGCACTTTTTTTCTAAACCTTTGCAGGTATTAGGCTGATATTTTGCATGCGAGTCTACCTCGATGAGTTACAGATCAAGTTTAAGTTTGGTTCCGGTCCACTGATTTTGACGGAGTTATGGGCCTTGGACTTAGAAAATTTTAGTAAAATGACAGTTTTCCGCACTTTTTATCTAAACGGGCTGATATTTTGTATGTGAGTCTACCTGAATGAGTTACAGATCAAGTATAAGATTGGTTCCGGTCCACTGATTTTTGAAGGGGCTATGGGCCTTGGACTAAGAAAACATATTTTACCATTTTTGGTCGTGTAGATCAGTGTAATAAAGCCTTGTTCTACCGGTAGGGGACTTTGACTTGCCTTGCGATCCACACTTGTTTTACACTTTGTATTGGAACCACAATGCCTTGGGCGAGTCTATACGCAGATTTCTATAAAATAACTGATGTTGTGTGATTTATGTCATGTTTGCTGAAAATAAAATGCCCAGTCTGTCAAGATCTCTTTGTATGGTTCACAGAAATCTACATTACTGACCGTCTAGATTAATACTGTTATAATTAATACCAACATAAGAAGTTTGACTTTCAGTGTAACAAGGTTGGTGTAAATGATCAGGAGGATTCCTGTCAGTCCAATTGATAAAAACTCCTGACTTTTATTTTCATGTAATTTAATTCAAAACGTTTAAAAATGAAAAGAGCCATATTTATGAGCAATGTATTGACATTTAACGAAAAGAAAATTAATGCATTTTGGTCGTCAGAAATGAAACTTAACCACACCGTCTTAGTAGGGACAACAAGGTTCAAAAAGACGCTTAGTTTTCGAGTTTGGGTTAACGGAATCACATACGGCTATATTTTTTGTAAATGAGAGAACAACTATTAAATTTTATATTTTTAACTGTCGTAGAAAGTTCAAGTTGTTTTCACGATTTCTTTAAATTCTGAATTTTTAAGGGCATCCTATAACAGAAATTAAGATATATGGTATCTATAAAGTTATAGAAAATATAAGAATCCTCTATATATAATACTAGTATGCTAATCCAAGTTACTGTGAATTGAGTTTCTGCATATGCGCATTTTGACAACTTATGTCTCTTCAGTGCAGATAAAATCTAAAAAGCTATTTATTTGGAAGTCTAGACCTGAAATATTTATTCGATCGTCAAATGCAAAATATCTTTGATTGGTTTTTATTATGTCGGGGAAAATTTGAGTCAAATTAACGACATTTTCATTGAATGCGAGTTAACTATGCCTTATTTCCGAAATATTCTAATTTGAACGGAAATACCAATACAAAATGTACATATCTTCCAAAAATCGTGGATGAAATTTGACCGCTACCGAGAAATCAACAGATAAACGCTAAAATTTGAGTAAAACTTCAAAATTTCGGTTGATATGTCAACCCCTCCGTTGGTAATTTACCTAATATCGTACAACACGATGTAACTCTATTTGTTTTTTTTCTCAAACCTAAGACTAGGAAAATTACGTAAATAAATTGACAATTTTACGTTGCTTGTATTTTGAATTGCCAAGCAAGTGTTATTTTCACGTTTTAGAAGACATAATTCATATCATTTCAGATGATATAATAGGGTTATGTTTCAGTTGCATCAGTCTAACCAAGTTTATTATCATGTGTTTTTTTACGAAAATTGATATAGTTATACCAATATGAGTGTTGTAATTTCATTTTCATCAAAGATGGCTGCCAGCATTTAACGTTGGACTTAAATTGGTTTCTGGCAGTGCCAGCCCTCATCAATAAAAGCTGCCAGCAGGACACCTTATTTTACACTGGTCCATATGATTTAAATCAAGTTTCTTTCTGCTACGAACACGATTAAACTATGTGCTTGATTGAAATTAAACTTAGTAACAAGATTATAAAAAAAGAACAGTAAACCTGCTTATCCCGATAAAGTATAACTGACAAAAATATCAAAATTCTGGCCTTAAGGGATACCGATTCTCGGTGTTTCCCCCTTATTCCTTAAGATAACCAATGACAATCCCAGTTTCCGGATGCAAATATCGGCCCATCCTGGAGTCGCCGATTATACAGTCATGGGACATGGCAAGCGAAATTAACCAAAATGCAGAGAAACCCGGTTTTAGTTAGCAAAACTGGGTTTTGCTGTCTGCAAAGATAAGTTTCCTGGACTAAACTCGACTTTAGTACAGCAAATGTGAGTTTCCTCTCAGAAATTCATGTAATGCTCAGCGTCCAATGGGTTTCTGAAGCTAAACCCAAATTTCCTCAAGCAAATGTAGGTTTTCCTCGCCGAAACCGGGTTTCGCTCTACAGAAACGTGGTTTTGCTTAGGAAACCTAGGTTTCCTGCACAAAACTGTACTTTGCTGTTGCAAATATGAGTTTTCCTTACATAAGTATTCGTGATTTTGAAATTTCACCGTGTATTTCATTCTTTGCAGTCTTTATTTAAAGAATTCTATCGTGAGCTCATCTTTTGCCCGATTTTCATAAAATTTATACCGTTAAAATGAGCTTTACAAACAGTTTGAACTTCCGATAATTTTCATATAATATTTGGTGTTCTGGTTTTGATTTTGTCATGATTTAAATATAAGTTTGAAATTTCGACGTTGATATTGTAAATTGTATTTTACTTGGTATTTAAATCATGAAAATAAGAAAACTACAGCACCAAAATTTAAATGAAAATTATAGCAAGAAACTAATTGTCAAGCTCTTTTTAATGGTGCAATTTTCATGAAAATCTGACAAAAAAAATAAGCTCTGCAGAATTTTTTAAAGGTTGACCATTTTAACATGAAGTGCACAGGAAATTTTCAAAATCACGAATACTTAGGGATCGACCATTTAAACTGAAAGGGGGGGGGGGTTATGTTTTTTTTTCTAGACAGAAATTTTTTGCGCGCTTAGCGTGTATCAACAAAAGTATTTTTTTCCGAAATTAACATAATTTTTTTGGGGCAGAAAGCCTCCTTCAGAAAAGTTTTTTTTTATCATTTTGGCAGCCAAAATATTTTTTCACAGAATATCAGCTCCAAAATATTTTTTTTTAGAAAAAAAACCATAGCCCCCCCCCCCTTTCAAGTTAAACGGTTGGTCCCTTACTAGTATGTCCCATGACTGTAGTCTACAACTGTTCTCATCGGTGATCATAAGTGTATTAAGTCTACGAATATCGAATCATTTTCGTATTTGAAGTTGGTATCACCATCCAAGAAAATGCGAGAAAATCGTTTTTATGCTGTAATCCGGATTTGATGAGTCCTTGTGTAAATAGGCGAATTTTGACTTTATATTTCTCTGTGGATTTACAGAGATTAGAGTGAGAAATAAAACCAAATACTAGTTCGCTTTTTGTCACACGATACTCGCATTTTGTCACTCGATACTCGCTTTTTCTAACTCGATACTCGCTTTTTGTTACTCGATACTCGCTTTTTGTCACTCGATACTCGTTTTTTGTTACTCGATACTCGCTTTTCGCTACTCGATTCTCGCTTTTTGCCACTCGATACTCGCTTTTTGTCACTCGATACTCGCTTTTTGTTACTCGATACTCGCTTTTTGTCACTCGATACTCAATAACTGTTACTCGATACTCGCTTTTTATCACTCGATACTCGCTTTTTGTTACTCGATACTCGCTTTTTGGTACTCGATACTAACATATTCTGCCTCGATACTCACAAATTCTCACTCGAAACTCGATACTCGACAAAAAGAAATCCTCCAGATCTAGGTACGAAGCTGAAGTAGGTGTGTCAGTTGTTTCTTTAATAGACGATTTGCCAGTTACTAAAGTTCTTGTCAGTTCTAGTCAAATTTTGTGGTTTTTGGTCAAACCTTCAAAAGGAAGTTACTCCTACACCGGACAAACAAACATTAAACATGCACATTTGTTTTAACTGTTTAAAGTAAGACCTTCGTGCTTAGCCAGTCTGAACAAAGTTATTCCCTACACAATATTCAAGAGATTTTGTATTAAGTAAGCATATTTTCGAATTTTTAGTACTTTATTACTCTCTGAGAAGACAGTTCAATTTAGTACAGTTGTTTATTTTTATTACTTAAAACAAGTAGTACTTGAAAGCATGGTAAGCGCTTTTTGGGACATGGTTTTGAATTATGTTGCTGACTAAACGTCTGCTAAAGGTTAAACTTTCATAATTTTTTTTATTAAAAATGCTTTATTTTTGGTTGGTTTTCACAAGCAGGGAACCATTCTGTCCCCTTGAGATTTGTCAAAAAGTGACCTCCCTTTTGGGTTTTGCTAAATTCATTCTGTTGATTGTAGAACTGGCAAATGGTCTATTCCAAGCTCATTGGGATACACCGATTGCGCATTTGCGGGATCGCTCATTATTTTAGCCAAACAAGGAGTAATCTGGTACAAAACTGGTTCCAAGACGCTGATAGACGAAGATAGTAATTTCTTCATTTCCTTTCAAGTTTCGTTTTTTGTTGGTTGGAAATGTTCCTCGTGGATTTCTTTGTTAGTTGAAAACGACTTTTTACCCGTATGTTGAATAACAACGTCAGATTTGTTGGTAGAAAATATCTGTCCCTTGCTCCAACGTTGGATGATGTCATTTTTGCTCCGGTTGACCCCAGATGACCTCGTCTAAATGACGAGTCAAATCCGGATTGGAAAAGATGTGCAACCCATGTATAGATCTGATGTAAATACTCCTTAATTTTTGGATTATTAAGAGAGAGTACATCGTCTATGTAGCGGAAGCTGAAATTTAATGATATAACTGAGATGAGAACCATTTTAGTTTATAACTGGCAATAAAATCATTCATCTGTTAGGGACCGACCATTTAACCAGAAAGGGGGGGGGGTTATGTTTTTTTATGGACAGAAAAATTTTTTCATGTACATCAACAAAATATTTTTTTCCAAAATTAACATTATTTTTTGGGCAGAAAACCTCCTTCAGAATTTTTTTTTCATCATTTTGGCAGCCAAAATATTTTTTTTTTCACATAACATCAGGTCCAAAATATTTTTTTTAGAAAAAAAACCACACCCCCCCCCTTAGCTTATTGCCGTATTTGAATGTCTAGTTCATATCAATTTGACTCATAATTTTTTTCTGGAATAAACAATTTACAAGAGTTTCTAAAGAGTCCTATGTTAAACTATTTTGTATGTACTATATTATAAAAGTATTAAAATCATACATTTGTTTGATGGCTATCATATAACCCTAGCAAGTTAATATCAACTTGATATTAAACTAAGGTCTGCTGTGGTGACCGTCTTCGATGTATGATCGGTAATAATAAATACATTTGTTTTATGACCATTATTGAGAAACTAATACTCAATGTTAAAGTTGTTTTTTTTTTTTTTGCACACAGACCAGACCAAAACTTCTAATGTAATCAAAATATCAGAAATTAAAGTTTTGATTAATTAAACTGAACTTTCATATAAAAATGGAATAAACGATAACAGACTTAATCAATTTATCTTTTTTGTGATATGACCATGGATGTAATTTCAAGCAAATGGTATTCTATATGTATTTAGGTTTTTCAAATCTATAAAACTAGTACTTCAAGTGATTTAATAATAATGGTTTTGCCCCCCCCCCCCCCCCCCCACCTTTCAAATTATACCTGTTGTAGCATTTTCCACAAACACTAAATCTTCAGTGTCAGCGTTCACGAATCTAGCTATACATTCTTTGGCTTCTTTATATTTCAGTTTCATATTATGGCGGAACCATGCATCAGGAAGTTCATTTATTTCATCTATCATTCTACAAAACATTTCTATATCTGTTTTATCTATAATCAAACACTCGATTAATAATATACTGACTTGATTATTCCAGTCGGGAAACTTATTTCTGATATTTCAAAGATACTATTTATCAACAGGAAGTTGGTATACCAATGGGAACGAATGTGCTCCTCTACTGGTTTTGCACCTGCTTTTGGCTTTTTGGATGGTGGAAAACATGATTGTATATGTAAATCATTATATTTTATATATCTTACCACTCTTGTTTTGCATGCTGTTATTTTAACTGGTATGGCCACTAACCAATTACCCAATTCTAACTTGTCTTTATTTCACTTTTCATCATGTTCATTACAAATGACTTAAATCTGCCATCTTGTTATAGTTAAATAGCATAAAAACAATGTTCTCCAGAATATAACATTTTTTATCTGGCATATGGAATACTCCTTAAAAACTTTTTGGAGGACATATACGTGTACAAAATACTACAATTTTCCGATTGTCGGGCATGGCGTACCAAAACTCGGCGAATGAAATACAGCTTACAGGGGGTATATTAAAAGGGATCGGTACCCTGATTTTAACAATGAATATATTACAATATATCAGTTGTCTTACTACAAAATACAAGTGGCTCTCAAGAGCCTGTATTGCTCACCTGGACCATGGCTGACATAAATAAAAGGCATTTCCAATAGCAATAACAAAACACAAAATTTAGCAGAATACTTTTTTTCCCCTAAAATTACAGTGTTCTTCTTTGGTTTCTATGGCAACCGAAAGCTCCACCATCCATTACAACCCATAACAGAACACCAAAAAAAATTTGGGCAGGGGTTCCCTTATAATCAAGGTAATACATGTTGCTGAAATTAAAACATTCAGACCACAATTCAAATAAAAATTGAAAAATTTTGGCAGAGGTTCTAATTGGACTAGTAGTTTCTGAGAAGAAGATCTTTGAATGTATATTCCAAAGGGTCCAATACTAAAACTATGTTCCCCGATGGCGGCCATCTTGGATGAGGTACGGACCGGCCATATACCCTTTTTGGAAGGGACCATCTAAGGGCCATTTTGACTAAGTTTCGTTATAATTGCAATGGTAATTTCTGAGAAGAAGATCTTTGAATGTGTTTTCCATAGGGTCCAATGTTAAAACTATGTTCCCGCTGGCGGCCATCTTGGATGAGGTACAGACCTTCCGGATATCTGTTTTAGAAGGGGTCATCTAAGGACCATTGTGACTTAGTTTAGTTTTAATTATACTACATGTAGCAGTTTCTGAGAAGACGATCTTTGAATGTCTTTCCCATAGGGTCCAATATTAAAATATGTTCCCCGCTGGCGGCCATCTTGGATGAGGTACGGACATGCCGGATACCATTTTTGGAAGGAACCATATAAGGACCAGTTTTGGTTATAAGTTTGGTTATAATTGGACTGGTAGTTTCTGAGAAGAAGATCTTTCAATGTCTTTACCATAGGGTCCAATGTTTAAACTATGTTCCCCACTGGCGGCCATCTTGGATTAGGTACGGACCTGCTGGATACCTTTTTTGGAAGGGACGATCTAAGGACCATTGTGACTAAGTTTGGTTATAATTGGACTGGTAGTTAGTGAGAAGAAGATCTTTAAATGTCTTTCCCATAGGGTCCAATGTTAAAACTATGTTCCCTGCTGGCAGCCGTCTTGGATTAGGTACAGACCTGCCGGATACCTTTTTTGGATGGGACCATCTAAGGACCATTGTGACTAAGTTTGGTTATAATTGGACTGGTAGTTTCTGAGAAGAAGATCTTTGAATGTCTTTCCCATAGGCATAGGGTCCAATGTTAAAACTATGTTCCCCGCTGGCGGCCATCTTGGATTAGGCACAGACCTGCCGGATACCTTATTTGGATGGAAATATCTAAGGACCACTGCGACTAAGTTTGGTTATAATTGGACTAGTAGTTTCTGAGAAGAAGATCTGTGAATGCCTTTCCCATTGGGTCCTATGTTAAAACTATGTTCCCCGCTGGCGGCCATCTTGGATTAGGTACGGACCTGCCGCATACCTTTTTTGGATGGGACCATCTAAGGACCACTGCGACTAAGTTTGGTTATAATTGGACTAGTAGTTTCTGAGAAGAAGATCTTTGAATGCCTTTCCCATTGGGTCCTATGTTAAAACTATGTTCCCCGCTGGCGGCCATCTTGGATTAGGTACGGACCTGCAACATACCTTTTTGGGATGGGACCATCTAAGGACCATTGTGACTAAGTTTGGTTATAATTGGGCTGGTAGTTTCTGAGAAGAAGATCTTTGAATGTGTTTTCCCATAGGGTCCAATGTTAAAACTATGTTCCCCGCTGGCGGCCATCTTGGATTAGGTACGGACATGCCGGATACAATTTTTAAAGGGGACCACCCAAGGACTATTGTGACCAAGTTTAGTTCCAATTGACCCAGTGGTTTCAGAGGAGAAGATCTTTGAATGAAAAGTTTACGCCGGACGATGGTGATAGTGATGGCAAAAGCTCACCCTGGCATAGCCAGGTGAGCTAAAAAGCATAATATTGAAAATGTCTTTACCTTTTCTGTGCCTCCTGAACCCTACGCGGTACCACGCCGTATGAACCGTGGTTAACAAAAGTGTACCCCTCTTTTAGATTGAATTCCTTCTGAAGCATTTCTTTTCCGAAATGAGGCATTTTGGTCATCTTGTTAGAGGTAGATAACTAAGTTTTTAGTGTGTCTGTCCGTGAACACTGAACCTTGATATAGATTGTATGATTCTGAAAATAAAGATTTATAGCCAGATCTTCGGTGCTGTCCCAAAAATAATTTGACTTGAATACTTACAATACCTTTTAAAAATTGATTTTTGTAGATATGCTAACCCATACCAAAAATTCTGTGAATAAACAGTACTTCAGTACTTTGATTTTGTTATGCGTTCTCAATTAATTGATTACCAACCAACTAATTCAGTTTTATATTTTTAGCTGTTAAAATAAGAGTTTGTTCGTATAACATAACATAATTCTATTGTTCAACCACATACATAAAATGATAACGTAATACAATTATACATTGAAAACAATAAAGAATTTTAGTAGACAATACACAATATTTCAGGCAGTAAATAAACTGTATGTATGAATCTTGCAGTATTTAGAATAATTATTGGATCTTTATTTGACATTAAAAATATATATTTATCTTTGGAATTTAAATATTTAAAAGATTTGTTATTGACAATAATGAAGAGTGCAAGTCTGTCAGATTCATACTTTTTACAAGAGGTGAGAAAAAGTATTTCGTCATCGATTACATTACAAACTGAACAAAGACGATGTTTTCTTGGCAAAGGGGGTTTGCAATGACGCCCTGTTTCTATTCTCAGTGGATGACAACTAGTTCTTAGTCTGCTCATCGCTTTAAGGAGATGTTTTTCAGATAAAATGTCAAAATAATCCTCCTTAGTAAGTTCATTTTAATGATCACATAGGATTTAAGTTTATTGCTTTTTTGAATTTCAGAAAACCAAAATTGCTGATACCGATCAGTTATTTTTTCTGTAAAAATAGAAACAACATATTCACTATTGAATTCACAGGGATTTTGCCAAATATATAAAAGTCCATTTTTAGAAAGAAGATTTTTAATATATTTAATCCAATCAGAATTTTGTTTCACTTCTGAAATATAAGCTTCCTTCACCAGATGCCTACATTCACCATGTACAATATGCAACCAGAATTTTAGTACAACAATATCAATATAAATTTGCATTGGGAAACGTCCCAAGTCCCCTAAAGTGGCACAGATTGAAGCATATTTACTTAAGCCCAGCACCGACTTACAAAAAACATTATGAAAAGTTTCAACTATACAATTATTACCGGAGCCCCATATTTCACTACCATATAACAAAATTGGTTTGATCAAAGTATCAAATAATTTCATCCTTAAATTAACGCCACACATTGGGTGGTTTATACTTTTTGAGACTTTGAAAGCTGCTTTTCTGGCTTTCGAAATTAATTCTTTTTGCGCATAAGTGAATGTACCAGAAGAAGTAAATTTAATCCCAAGATAGTTGTAGCTTGATGCATTTTCTATTGTTGAGCCATCATACTTGAATAAATGTTTACATTTCCTTCCATTGTTGCTGAAGGTAACTACTTTAGTTTTCTTTAAGTTGCCTTTCAGATGCCACTTATTACAGTAATTACTTAGAATTTTGATGTTGTTTTGTAGAGATTTCGGGGTAGAGGCTAATAAAACAAGATAATCTGCATATAGAAGACAGGATAATTCTGCTGAATTAAGAGTAACACC
>MJUU01002906.1:89393-102505 GCA_002080025.1 Modiolus philippinarum | reverse complement strand
ATAAGTGCAAATTCAAATATTTAAAATTGAATTTTTACAATTTTGGGGGAAAATTTGAGTTTTTAAAGAAAAATCGAGGAAAACTGGAAATTGCAGGAAAATCCACAAGTGAAAGGTTAGAGAAACATTTTAAAGATATTTGTTTAATCAATAAGTTGTAATGAACATATAAGTACAAATTCAAATATTTAAAATTGAATTTCAACACTTTTTGGATAAAAATTGGGGTTTTTAAAGAAAAATTGCAGAAAAACTGGAAATTGCAGAAAAAAATCCAAAAGTCAAAGGTAAGAGAAAATATTTTTAAAATATTTGTATAATTAATGAGTTGTTATGAACATATAAGTACAAATTCAAATATTCAAAATTGAATTTTCACAATTTTTGGGTAAAATTTGGGTTTTGGAGGAAAAATCGCAGAAAACTGGAAAATGCAGAAAAATCCACAAGTCAAAGGTTAGGGAAAATATTTTAAAATCATTTGTTAAATAAATGAGTTGTTATGAACATTTAAGTAAAAAATCAAATATTTAAAATTGAATTCTTATAATTTTTTTGGTACAATTGTGTTTCTAAAAGAAAAATCACGGAAAATTGGAAATTGTAGACAAAATCCACAAGCAAGTATATATTTAAAAAAATTAGTAACGCGAAGAGTTGTTTAATTTACACATTATAACATTCTCAATTATTTCAATAGAAATTTCTCATTTTCGGGCAATATTGTTTTTTATAAAGAAAAAACATGGAAATTGGAACAGAAATCATTCAATAAAAACTACCACTTAAAATATTAGAAGGCCTCTTCTCTACATCAAGCGTTTCTTATAATATACTGATGTCCAGAGGGGATTTGGAGTAAAACATTAACCTTTGTCAGAAAAATCACTAAAACTGGAAACTATGACAGGGTAATCGAATAAGTAAGGAATAATAACTCAGTTCACAGGGACTTGCTCCCGGCCTAGACAAAATTGCTTACTATCAAATATGAATCTCTCTCCGAGAGCAAGTCTCTGTGCTCCGTTCTCACGTTTCCTGTACAAATGTACTAATCACGTACTGCTGTGATGTCACATCAACAAAATAAGACATTCACTATCGTTTATGTTCAAAATCTTATATATATTAAGCCGAAGAATGTATCATTTTAGATATTTAAGTCATTTAAATATCTTATTCCATCTCTTCATTTCAAGATTTTTAAAGAACAAATATAAGAATATCCAATCTGTGATATTAACTTCCAATGTTATTACTTTCTGGGAAAAATTTCGCCTTGTCTGCAACCTCGTTCAATTTTCTAAAGTTTTTGAGAAGACAATAATTGTCAAAAGTCGTCCTGAACGTATTGTCATACAATAAATCTTCCACTGTGGCGTTATAATAAAAGAAAAAAGTCAACGTTTTTGATTTTCACTAAACCCCATTATAATTTAAGTACATGTAGTTGTGTGGTGATAGGGACTAAACCCTCTAAAATTAGACGGTAACGGCTTGACTCAGATGCAGCATGTTCATCTTTATTTCAATACCTCAAATTCATGATCATGGCTCTTACTAAACACATTAACATTAGACCATATATACAAGTTTGCGGCTACCAACAATTCTCTGTCAGAGGACATATTACGGTATAAACGTTCACCTATTTTCTTTTCTTGCCTAGAGCTCATTCAAATTTCTGTCGATATTTTACCTTATATCTGTACAAGGTGTGATTTTTTTTTTCGTAAATGGGTCCAACCCCTACAATTGGCCTCTCTGGATCTGCCATTGAACGAGACAAACCTTTTTCAATATTTTACTACATGTATTTTTTTTTGTGTTAGCAATATACACTTATCGGAATGGCGAAAAGATCAAAGAAATATTGCATTTTAAATTTTCATCTTCATAAGGCTTACAGATCGTATACTATCAAAAGTTATACACAAATTTCGATATTTTGGGCGTAGCTGTTACATGAATTTTGGATATCACTGGAACATGATTTCGGTCAAGATTGATCTTATGGGTGATTGAAAGAAATCTGAGACGTAGCGGTCTGCTGCACAGCATTGGTTTATATTGTGCCAAATATATGGTTCAAAGACATTTGTAACATACGAATGCAGTGTCTAATACAGTACTCTATCTATCAGCAGAGGGTTGTTTTAGAAATTAGTTTTATTTGTACTTGACTTTTCTATTTTATACGACTTTTTTATTTCCTAATTTACCATAATAGACAATTTGCCAAACTTTTCAGACTTTGACCTCGCATTTTAGACGCGTATGCAAAGGGGAGCAACTCCAGAATAGACAATACCGACCGGTGTCCAACATAAACCAATCAAGATGTAAAAATGATTTTCTCTTGATCTGTACTGTTTCAAACGTCATCTTTGGTGAGCTGCATCAGAATACTATGACCCATCTGTGTCTGTTTATTTTGTTTGATATCTTTAAGGGTTTCTTCGGTAAATGTAACAACTTGCCTGGTGTCACGTGAACTTGATTTAGTGAAAATTTTAAAGAATGGAAACAAAGTCGATACTTGGGAACTCATCTATTTCACAGTTAACGCCAAGATCTAGCTGAAATATCGCTAAACTTGGTGTTCAACATCAACCAACCTACCAAGCAACCAACCAACAAACCATTCAATTAATCAAGTTAAGAATGGTACGTAAATGACTAATAGGGAATACATTTCATTTCTATGAAGTGGAGATAATTTGTATAGAAATAATCGAGGTATTTCGCCATTTATTCACAAATAAATTTGTTGACCCCCATTTTTTCCATGCAAATCAAAGGCAATTAATTAGCTAATAATTTACCTAATCAATATAAAGATATATATCTGATATAACTAAAATGTATTAAAATTTAGTTAAAATTTGCAAATCTTCCTGATATAACTAAAATGTATTAAAATTTAGTTAAAATTTGCAAATCTTCCCTTTCATTTCAACCAAACCAGCTGATTTCTACAAGACTGATTTCACGATCATAAGGTCTGGTAACCCCCAATTTTTATTTAATTTTTTGTATCCCCTATCAACAAAGTGTAAGTCATGAAAATATTAGAAAATTCGAAGTCAAGACCCGTTCAACCTCAAATTTAACATTTATGTGTTGAACTTTCGTAATTAGTCATTTATTGCTGTATTGGCTTCCATACTTTTCCTCATTCGCCAGGCAAAGTTATTTTTCAAATTTTCATATTATGTTCACGCTACAGTGACGTGAATCATCAAAAATCCATTTTTCAACGGTATTTAAATTGATCGTATTATGGCTGTAATGGCTGTTCATAGTTTTTTTTGTTTGTCAGTGATGGATATGTAGTATGCGAATATTTAGCATAGAATATGTGTTTTTTGTTGTCTGTATGTGTTTATATATTCATTTTTGCATGATTATTGGACAAAATGAGCTTTACTTGTGTTTAGAGCTGGGATTTTCACCATCTTTGCTTGTCACTGCAGATTGGCAATGTCAGACAAATCGTTTGTATTTTGCACTCATTTAACCTAGGCACAGCATGTGTATTGCTTTAATAATAAGTAAAAGGCTTTAATTTCATAATTTTGATGTTAAACTTCTACTTATAACAATAAATTCTAGAAAATAAGAAGCATCGTCTGCTGTTTGTTTTAATGCATTATCTCCCTTGTGAACTCTTCTGTGTCTACGGTTGCCATGAATACCATAACCTCAGGAGATGAAATGTTGCATTTTATTTTCGTTATTTGACGACTTTCTCCCACTTCGATTTTTTTGCGATTTTTAATGTGATGTACTACAACAGTTTCTCCATTTATTCCTGTAAAAATCATTTCTGTTGCAATTAGTTTGAGGTCAAACCATAGAATGACTGGACTAAACATTATTAATATTTGTATGCAAAGAATATTTGAGTTATAATAAATAAAAGACAAATCCTTACCATCAAAATGCCTGGCCTCTAATATGATGATATCTTGCTACAAATAAGTATTAAAACATACATTGTTGTTTGACAATAATAACCTTTTTGCCATGAAACTGTAAAGATGTAATTCAAATAAGTGAAAATCAAAGATTAAAACAGAATAGTACATATCATTGTAATGTTTTTACACAATTAACATGTATAATTAAGAAAATTCAACTTTGGGAAAACCTTGAGTTTTGAACAGTAAATAGAAAGTTTAGATATAAAATGCATTCACTGTACAGTAAATTCAATCTGATTAAAATCATATCACAAGTTGTACCTTACACTCTTTGCATGGTAGAGCTAACAACATGCCATTCTACTTTCTGTTCTGATGACCTTTCAAATCAACCAATCTGACTGCAGCTTCCATGATTTTGGAAGCATTGCACTTAAGATAAATCCTGAGGAATTCAAAAAGGTCATCAGAACAGAAAGTAGAATGGCATGTTGTTAGATCTACCATGCAGTGAGTGTAAGGTACAATTTGTAGATATGATTTTAATTAGATTGAATTTATTGTATAATGGGATATATTCAAGTGTCTAATTTTTGCTATGTTTTCGATTGATGATCTACTGTTTAAGTGAATTTTTCAACATTTTTGGAAATTATGGATTTCCTTGTGCTGCTGATGAGGAATTAATTTCCGAAATGGCCAAACAGCTCATTAAAATTATTGTAGTTGAAGTTAAGATATGACTGGATTACTGTATAACTATATCCTATATTACTCAGTGCTTGAATGATGTTGAAGCCCAAATGCGGCAGGGGGTCTTGGGGCCGCTTAAGGCCCCTAGTGGGTCCAGTGCTAAGCCCTGGTGGGGGGCCAGGGGGCGAAACCCCTGGAAACTCCTACGTTTTAGGTGTTTTAGGAAGTGGAATTAGAATGAAAATACTGCATTTCCTATACTGAAAACATTTGAAATTTTGTATCAATTTTCATTGCGACAATTGTTAAATTCAGTATAGAACTGACAGACCAAGATGAAATCACAAAGTGAATACAAACTGTGCATTTACCGGGAGCTGCTAACTTTCATCAGAGACATATAGTTAATTACATGTCTCTGCTTTCATGATGAATGGGTTCAATATAAATAATTTTAGTAAATATTTTTATCAGAAAATAGGAAGCGTGATCTGAAGACAGTAGGGGAGGTTGACAAACAATACAGAAAATGGAGATGATACTGTGAAATGCTTTAGGGAAGCCACGTGAGAGAAGCGATAATTTCATCCTAATATAATAATTCAGTATAAGATAAGATTTGCTAACCTCTTGTTGTGAAATTTTAATAAGGTGTAATTCGGTGGTGTCGGTACTAAGTGATAACTCAATTTTTCATTCGTTATAGGTATATGCACTATATACCTGCAAGGAATAACTGCACGCACATTCACTCCATAGAGGATCTTTTTTGATATTTCAATTTATATTATTTTTGAATTACTTGGACTTAAATTTCGTGGAAAAAGTAGAATTATGACTTTACAACCTAATTGTATTATGACCCAGGGACTACACAATGTATATAGTCCCTGCATTACCTGAGGGGGGATGGGTGTGCTCCGATATATCACAGGGTACAATAATCTAAAAGGTAAATTTCTCTGAAACTGAGGAAATATATTTGTAAATGCAAACATTGAAATTCACTTTCTGTCAATTGAAAAACAACAAAATACCGAAGTTACTGTGAATTAAATTTCTGCATATGCTCATTTCCACAACTTATGTCCCTTTGAACAGTGCAGATCAAATAAAAAAATGGAAATCCGTTAACAGAAATATGTGTAAAAGCTGATAGAGAACAAACTACCAATATAAAGGTCTAAAAAGAAAAGCCGAAATCAGCTTAGGACAGAGCTATGCAAGAGGTAGATACTTCTAAGTTTTGAACAAATTTTTCTTAAATTTTGATATTGCAAGTTTTCAAATGAAATCGGTTTTCGGACCAGCACCGATGTACTGGCCACTGGGTTGGTGAATACAAAAATTATATCTTTGACTAGTTCTGTATATTATTACTATCAATGGTACTTTTCAATATTGATAATTTAAATTCCTTGATGGAAAATTTTTGATCCTCCCCATTTTGTTGTTAAAAGTTGAATTTTAACATCCTGTTCATTCAAGTCATCAAAGGAAAGCTGCACAATGTAAGGGTAATAAGGACAGTGCTGCGAGTTTGTAGGGCTTCTTGGTAAATCATCACTAGTTTTATTGCGACTACTTGCATTTAGTCTTCATTTTATGTAGCTCTAGACTCAGCAGATTCGATAGAAGAATTTCTGGCGAAACAACTGTCCATTCGCCTCTGCATAATCAAAGATTTGTCTGTGGAGGAAAATCATGTGTGAGAGAGGGAAAAGGGCTGATAACCTTATTCAGATAACACACACTCTCTCTCTCTCTTTCGTTTTTTTTTTTTATTTTTCTTTACATTATTATTTTTTTTTGACAAAATGATGTTGAAGCCTTGGCTTCTGGGCTTCCGCCTAGCTACGCCACTGTTACTTACTGGTAACCAATGTGTATTTATCCATGTTGCATTGTCTAATATTTTGTTCATTAACATCAAAGCATGGTCATTTTTAGCTGTTTCATCTGAAATAAAGATAAATAAATAAAGTTTCTGTTTAACGGGACATGAAATTATCTATTTCTATTTCAGGAAGTTTATGTGTTTTCTGTCATTTCTCTTTTACCCTTTTACATGTTTTGGTATGGTTTCCAGGATCCATATTTCAGGAATACATCTACTATAATGGAGTAGTATATACATGTGTATACAAATGTATAAGATTTTGCAACACCCACATGTATAAGAAGCCATCTTGAACTTTCCAAGAATTAGCTGCTCATGTTTGATGCCAACAACAATGTCAAAATTTACAGAGGTTTCCTTTTTTAATTTTAAATCCTGTATCATTTTGACTTTGTATATAAATATAGATTACACCATAACATCCTGTGCATTAACATATTTATCCACTAGAGATAGTTAAATTTTAAAAATTTTAACTGCAAGGGTTGCCGAGCATTTTAAAATATTTAAATTTATCTATTGAGAGAGTATAAAATATGGTAATAATCAGGATAAAGTGGTGTAATCTTTTTCTCTAATAATAAATGATAAACACTGAGAATTGTATTCCAAAATTTGGAGGGAAATAGCAAAAGGCTTTATTCAACATACATTGAACATGAAAATTTATCTAATGCCATGGGTCAGAAACAGTTTAAAATACACCCATATCAATCAATGTTTTAAACATCAGACTTACATTATAATATTTTACCATTAAAAACTTTACTTACTTCCCGTACAAACGCCCCACCATGATGTACTGGAATCTCGATGATGGTGCTTGGCTAAAGCCCTGGCCCCTACAGAGAGCTGTGAGTTTGGCCTGCAACAAAAAAATTTTGCATATTCTTCTGCAATTATGCATTGTAATCTCATGATCATTTTATTTTACATTTCTGCCTTACCACAATCTTCTTATACATCTACAAGATTTCATTTTTTTGCCTTTTATGTTCATTCTATGATATTACAGGTTTGGTGAAGCAATAGGTTCTGTATTTCTAGTCATGTGACCAAAAGATATCATTTTAAATTGCCATTTTTGTGCCAAAACAGGACATTTACATGTCAGTTTGATGTTCAAATTTTGTATTCAAAGATCATATTTTTTCTCACTAAATGCAAGTTCCGGGTACATTGTACTACCTTTGTGACAAGACATTTCAAAATTGAACTAGATTTACAAGCAGTATTCTGTTGTTTGGTTGATACATGTTATGGTTTTGCAAACATTTGTAAGCGTAAATTTACAATCTATAAAATTATACAATATGAAGGTATTTAATTTGTATATCATTTTCACAAATACCATCCTAGCTAGCCAATTGCAAAGGGTTACATTCATCTCCTCTCCCATCGAATGAAGATGCACAAGCACTGAGGTGATCACTAGTTAGGATGACAGTGGTAGGTTCATTCACCTGAATATCTAACCCCCTATTTCTTGAAAAATAAGACATTGTGACATCATTAAGCAACTATCTTATAAAACTACTAAAATATGCTGTATGCCATTTGTTTTACATTAAACTATATGATTGTGAATCAGTGTGACATCACAAACTCTACCATAATTAGTTCTTAAACAATTCACTAAAAAAATGTAAAAGTTTTAAGCAGTTTTTCTGTCCGGAAACATACAGCACATTTTTCAACAACTTACCAAACAATTTTGCGAGTCAATAGCGTTATGTAAGATATGTCCGTACACAAAACAGTTAGGTTGTCGACAAGTGTATTCTCTATTCTTTGAGTCAATATACATAATAATTCCTCAAATTTGACTTTATACACATTGTATATTTACATTTTATCAGTAACTTAAGATATAGCTCTGTTCAAATTTATACTTACGAATGTTTCTCAGTAAAACATTTTTGTAAGGTTTTCCTTGAACAAGGGAAAATTTCCATTGTTCCCACAGTCTTCCTCAATCCCAACAGATCTAGTAAACCTCTTTTTTGTAGTAACTAAAACATGTAATAATATGGAACTTAAAATCATTTAAACATGCAATCAAGACTTACCAAAATTCATGCAAAACAATTTTTTCAGATGCCCATAATTTTATCACATTAGTCCAATATTTTCAACTTTAGGACAATCCTTAATGTATTTTTAGGATTTGGATTTAAATTGTTGAGACAATTTTAGAATTTATTTCTGGATTACAGCTAAGAATATATTTACATTGTATAATGTGTTAAACTTTGAAACATTCTGCTATGGTGTTTTTAAATGTTGTGTTTTGTGTTCTGATATATTCTGTTATGTAGTTTTAATTGAAACAGATTGTCTTGTTGTTTTGATACTATTTGCTTTATTGTTTTGATACATTTTGTTTTTTTTTCCAATAATTTTTATTTCAATATATATTGTTTTGTAAATTGTTTTGGTGTTTGGATACATATGGTGTTGTTGTTTTGAAAAAATTTTGTCTCAACATATTTTGAAATATATTGTTTTGATGTTTTGATGCATTTCATTTTGCTGTTTTGATATATTTGGTATGTTTTTATATATTTTTGTCTTTTTATACATTTTGCTTTGTTGTTTTAAATACCTTTTATTCTGGTGGTTTGAAAAATCTTAGAAGACTGCATCCACAATGCACCAAAAATAGAGAAATATTAAAAATCATTCAATAATTTAAATATGAATGCTCATATGTTTTTGAAGTGAATAAAAATGTATGTGTGAAACCAACATAGGAAATGAAATTAAAACCTAACAACATATATAAAATTTTACATTGAAATGTATCTTTAGTAAGGATCTATGGCATTCTACTCACTGTAAGAATATATCTAATTCTGTATTTCCTTTCCTCTATGCCCCAGTGGTCCCATAGTGACTTCATCCCAGCTAATAATGGTGTTATTGATTCAAATGTTGCTGACCTGTAGATAAAATAAATGTCTTCAGCAAAGTGTTATTAAAAATATTTGATTGGCTATTTCATCTAAAGATGTATATTGTCATAAAATTATAGAATTTCAATTCCTTATAAAGTATTTGTAGATAAGAGAATAAATCATTTTCACATTATCATAACTAGTTAAAATGAAAAACAGCCAATCAAAGATTGTGATCCTCCCCTCACTCCCCTTTTTGGACCCCCTCCCCTTGTAAAAAAAGACGAGTGTTTTTGAAACTTAATTAATCATCGTAACTGTAAAACACCAAAAAGATATGGTTGCTAGGTAGAATTCCAAATAATAATGGGTCTTTGAGAGTTTCCGGAACTTTACCAAAATTAGAATGAAAGATTTTTGCAACCTGGCTGTTGAAAATCATCATTTTTACTGTAAGGAAATGAATGTGATATGGTTGCTAGGTAGAATTCCAAAAATTAACAAGTCTTTGAAAGTTTCAGGAAATTTACCAAACTCACAATCAAAATTTTTGCAATCTGACCATGGAAAATGATCACTGCTACTATAAGGCATCAGAAAAGATATGGTTGCTTGGTAAAATTCCAAAAAGAAATCGGTCTTTGAGAGTTTCAGAAAATTTACCAAAATTAGAATCAGTCTTTTGCACTCTGATTATTGAAAATGATGATCTTCACTACTGTAAGGAATTGAAAAAAGATATGGTTGCTAGGTAGAATTCCAAAAAACAGTAGGTCTTTGAGAGTTTCAGGAAATTTACCAAAATTAGAATCAAAGATTTTTGCAATCTGACTTTTGAAAATCATCATTGAAACTATAAGGCATCAAAAAAGATATGGTTGCTAGGTAAAATTCCAAAAAGTAATTGGTCAAAGAGAATTTTAGGAAATTTACCAAAATTAGAATCAAAGATTCTTGCAACCTGACAGTTGAAATTCATCCTTATAACTCTAAATAATTGAAAAAGACATGGTTGCTAGGTAGAATTCCAAAAAATAATGGGTCTTTGAGAGTTTCAGTAACTTTACCAAAATTAGAATAAAAGTTTTTTGCAATCTGACCATTGATCATGATTATTTATTTATTTAAATCTAAAAGGCATCAAAAAAGATATGGTTGCTAGGTAAAATTCCCAAAAATAATTGGTCTTTGAAAGTTTCAGGAAGTTTACCAAAATTAGAATGAAAGATTCTTGCAACCTGACAGTTGAAATTCATCATTATAACTATAAATAATTGAAAAAGATATGGTTGCTAGGTAGAATTCCAAAAAATAATGGGTCTTTGAGAGTTTCAGGAACTTTTCCAAAATTAGAATCAAGGTTTTTCGCAATCTGACCATTGAAAATGATCATTAAAACTATAAGGCATCAAAAAAAAATATGGTTGCTAGGAAAATTCCAAAAAATAATTGGTCTTTCAGAGTTTCAGGAAATTAACTATAATTAGAATCATATTTTTAAAATCCTAGTGTTCATACTAGCTTCACGACATTACTGTTAATTTCATAAATGTGGTTAGTAATCCTATTGCTGAGAGAATTGATCAATAGGTTTGTGTCTTTGCCTAAAATGTTTACAAAAGACATTTAAATATTCCTCAATAGGTCATTGATTTTATTTATAGGTCAGGCATTTAAATCACTTTGGATGAAGCATGGTGTTCAGCCAACCTGAACAAAAATATACTCACTTTAGGAATTACTGTAAAGTACATCTCAACTATTACCTAGGTTTTGAAATATCAAGGATTAAGAGGATGGATAAAATCTAATTATAGTACAAGTGGTTTGAACAGTACACCTGGTTAATTTATGAAAAATGCATGTTTATCCTCAATTGACCTTCCCAATATAAAAAACAAGTTTGGGTGAACTTGACTTGTTTCTTGTTGAAATTTACATCAGATAAACTGGTCCATATCCAGGACAAATACAATGAATGGGTATGTGAAATTGACATCAGGTAAACTGGCCCATATCCAGGACAAATACAGTGAATGGGTATACATGTATCTAAACTTTCTTCCTTGAAGGTCAAACTTTTTTGAGGAACCTTGAGTGTACATTCAGTAATAGGAAAATTGTTGTAAATTAAATTCTTCTTGCAGATAATGTTACTATTTACACTCTCATTATTTATTTTCTGTTGCCCAAATATATATGTTTATTCATGTTTAGGCTGGCTGAACACCTTTCTTAATCAAAAGGGATTTTAAATGTCTGACCTATAAATAAAATCAATGACCTATTGAGGAATATTTAAACCTCTTTTGTAAACATTTTAGGCAAACACAGCTACCTATTGATTGAATGTAACAACAATTGATTGACAGACCAGTATTGCGAAAGTAACTGTAAAAAGTTGCTTAATTATAAAACTTCATGTTGGAATTTCAAAAATTATTAGTCTTTGACATTTTTAGGAAATTTACCAAATTTGGCATCGGGCTCTAAATTCCATCAGCTTAAAACATATTCAAAGAGCAATTCCAATAATTCCTCATGAAAATATAAACTACAAAATCTAAATTATACATAGAGTTCCAGTCATTCTGATGAGTACTAATTGTTTAACATTTTGTAGCCCCTTAAGGGCATGTCCCCAGGGGTCATACCAATAGTCCGCTATCATCAGTAAATGAGATGCATATAATTGAACTTGCATACAAAGTTTCAGCTTCCAAACATGAATACTTCAGACGATTTCACTTATAACTGGATATCTCGAAATACATTTCCGCTCATTTTTCCGCCCTGAGGGCAAATTTCAAAATGCCAACTTTTATAGTGTTACTTATACCCTTATTACAAGGTTTCTGCAATTTAAGGTGTAAGAGGAGTTCCAGCGGAATCATTTTTTTTGTTTTTTGGACCCCTAGAGGCAATGCCCTGAAAGGTCATACCAGAGTTCCGACACCCTCTGTGAAATTTGTGAATCCATTTTTCAGACCTTTAACATTTTCACACTAATTTGCAAGGGTCCTCGAAATGCAAACATGTAGCTGTCTATATTTATAAAGATGTACATGATTATCTTACCTAGATTCTACATATGACTTTTCATCCAATAAATCATACTTTGGAAGATTAACAACAGGACATTCTCTGTAAAAGAAAGCATTTCATATCAAATCACAATTATCCATAAAAAAAAAAGAATTTTGATATTGTTAATTTAATTATCTGATATGCTACACTCCTTCCTTCTTTCTTAAATTGATCATTAGGAAAGCCCAAGACAGTCCTAAGCTTCTTTGGCTGACTTTTTTAGACAGTCATAAGCTTCTTTGGCTGACTTTTTTAGACAGTCATAAGCTTCTTTGGCTGACTTTTTTACACAGTCATAAGCTTCTTTGGCTGACTTTTTTACACAGTCATAAGCTTCTTTGGCTTTTCAGGGAATTGTATTTTTTGTTTGGGTTTTTGTTTCTTTTTAACTCTGATTAAGTAGGTACCCACCAACTAAGGGAAATAACTATGTGAAAGTAGGTAAGGTCTCACTAACCACTTCCGGGTCAATTGGCCCCTCAGTCAAAAAGTTCCTAAAGAACCGAAATTTGAAAATATGGTGTTTCAAGTCATAAATAGTATATTTTAATGGTGAGAACATCATAAAAGGGCTTAAATAAAAGCTCATAGCATATAATTATGGGAACA
>MJUU01002906.1:49435-80437 GCA_002080025.1 Modiolus philippinarum | reverse complement strand
CACTATGGTGATTTATTTGATTAACTACCAAGTTGCTAATAAATTGGCCTAATGCAAAAATTTAACAAAGTCATTCAAGTGTAAAATGTAGGTCAAAGTCAACGAATTGTCTAAGAATTTGGTAGTTTTCATTAAGATGAGTCATTTCATGAAACATTATAATGTTATGTAGTGTAGTTGTTAAGAAATGGACTTAAAAAACAAAATTTACCGAAAGTCATTTAAGCGTAAAATGTAGGTCAAAGACACTAAATTGTCCTTGATTTGGATAGCACCCATCTATCAAGGTGATTTATTTGATGCAACACCATAGTGATATCATGTTTAGTTGTTGAGAAATGGACTTAAACGCAAAATTTGACAAAAATCACTCAAGCGTAAAATATAGGTCAAAGCCACTTAATTCTTGATGATTTGGGTAGTACTCATGAAGGTGATTAATTTGATGACACATCATTGTGGTATGATGTGTATATATGTAGTTGATGAGAAATGGACCTTAACGCAAAATTTAACAAAAGTCACTCAAGCTTAAAATATAGGTCAAAGTCACCTAATTCTCAATGATTTTGGTAGTACTCATCAAGGCAATTAATTCGATGAAACATCATTGTTGTATGATGTGTAGTTAGTGAGAAATGGACTTAAACGCAAAACAAAAGTCACTCAATGAACATTAATGTTCCTTTCCCTTTTTGTAACCATTGACAATAATTATGTTTTATGACGTCACATATTCTGAACCTCCTGATAGTACTTCAGGGCTGTAAATTGTATGTAAATTATCCTGATGACGGCGTGAAAACGCCGAAACTAGTCGATCAATAAATACTAGTTACTCTGCATACCTGGAAAGTGTTGTTGTCTATATTTAGTGTCATTTTGAGTTAATTGATAGACAACCCTGCATACAATGTACCTCCGGGCATCCACCTCCAGGTATCTAAAGACATTAGGCTTAACAGGCGTTGGTTTGCACACATAATATTTTAAAAGTCACTCAAGCGTAAAATGTAGGTCATGGATCCCTAATTGTTGTACTAACCAAGGTGCATATACTGATGTAATAATATTAAAATATTACAAGAGGTTACCAAAATATGGACCTAAACGCAAAACTCAACATCGGGACGTACGGACGTACATTACGTACGTACTTACGGACGGAGAAGGGTAAATCTATATGCCCCTTACACTTCGTGGCGGGGCATAAAAAGCACAATTTTTGAAATTGGTCCCCTTGAGCCCATTTATTTTATGAACAGTATATGCAACGTGAAATCCGTTGAGATACACCTGAACAGAAAATTATTCAGGAGCACACTGAAACCCCATCAAAATCCAATAAATAATAAAAATTCTATATCCAAATATGTGAAAACACCCAATTTTGCCCTTTTTGTAAAATGGGAAGGGCCAAAAAAAAACCAAAACCTATCCCAGCCTTCCTTTTGTGCTAAGGAACATTGTATTAAAATTTCATAATGATTAATCAACTAGAACTTAAGTTATTGACCAAAAACAAAAGTATCTACAGGCGACAACAATGACGACGACAGCGCCAAACCATGACACGACCACAAATTTTTTGCAGTCGTATGAAAACCTGAGTACTTAACCCTATACATTTTTTGTACCTTAATTGATTGAAATGAAGTAGTCAAGCTGAACAGAGAAATAATACCAACCATTGTTAGTATTGTATTTGTAACTGGAAATACTTTGAAGACTCAATAGTATGTGACAGTTAATCTGAGAATTCTAAACAGGTACTATACCTCTTAACCTTTGGTAGCTGCTGTGAGGGAGATCTCCCTCACACCAGCCCATCTAAGGGGAGATTTTGTGTAGAGACATTTTTTTCAACAAAAACTTGCATTTATAAATGAAGAAAAGTATATGGAATGGAAGAAATCAATTATCATGATTATATTAGCTGTTAGATCATTTTCTAATACATGTAATATCAAAATTCTACCATGATTTTAAAATTATGCATCATATTTCATAATTTTACCTAGAAAGCAGACAAATTTGAGAATACTGTTTTTGACTAGGAGGGAGGTTTACGGGGACAAAAGCAGTAAGGGGAGATTTTGATATCCCTTGAGGGAGATCCATTCCAAGTTGGAGATTATGTTTTTAGGAGGGGGTCTCCCCCTTAAGGGGGGTTAACAGGTACAAGGTACTTTTCATGTATGCACAGACCAACCATGACCTAATTCCACTGGAGTTAGAATCCCTACCGTACACATATTGATACTGATGTCAAGTTTACTTGCAATCGACTCATTGAGTGGTTGATTGTATATAGCGCTTTGTTGTCTTTCATGATTCTTTTATTTTGGCTATTGAATAAAATGGTTGTAAGAGCACTTTACAAGTTACTTTCTAGTTTGTTGATGATCCATGAGAAAAGAACAACATTGATGTATGTAATATCGTCCAATGATTTAGCAATGATTACCACTGAAACTGTGTCATCTTAAACTTACTTTGAGGTATGAGCACATATCGTTGAAGACTTCAAGATGAATAACAACAATCAATAAGCTTGATAAGTGTCGTCCTAATGCTTAGCTTTACCATTTTGTCATGTACATAATCACTCCATATCCTTTCAATTTTAATAAAAAGCAAGTGTCACTGTCAGGTAAAAGCTGACAGACCTTCGATCATTCTCATGTCTTTCCCTTCAAAATGATCAAAACTTTTTTATCTGTTCATTTTAACATACCAATTTCAGATGTTTTATCAAATCAGATTTTTCCACCATTGTATTTACAACTAACGAGTAGCTTTGTTACAAGTCTTTGTTCCTACTGCATTTAAGTTTCAACACAATATAGTTAGGAAATGCAAGCTTTTAAGTTTTAAAGCATAACAAAACACTGGAATGTTCTGGGCGAAATTGTAATGTTGTGCAACTCGTTGAAGCGAAAGTGAAAGTACAGCGTTACAAAAATGTTTTGATTAATTAAAAATTTATCTGACGACCATTAATATTCAAAATAAACATCGAGCTGTAACGTACTAAAGTTGAAAGCTATTTGTGAAATAATGCATCAATAGTTCAATATAAAATAAATTATATGTATTACATACAATATCATTACGTATTTATTCCACAAACTAGCGAAATTTTCTAAATATTTGATCATTATACATTATTTGTTATTGTCTGTCAGAGGAAGTTTCTAGCGAAATATTGCCTTTGCTGAATTAGGCTATACCTTTCAAGCATCAAATTGATGTAGATGTGATATGACAAATACCCGAAGAGAAACCCCTCAGTTTGTTTCTATCTAAACTTACTGATAGCTAAAGATTTTGTGAATTAGTTACAGAAAACAAAATCACAGATAAATTTGTCAATCTAATCAGAGACATATTAAATCAATTAAATGTAATTGTAAGCCAAAAATTATATTACATGTATCCTGTGAAATATGACAAGTTCAATATGGAAAAAATGTTAGAAATCTATTGATTACTTGGCGTCCGTTGTCCATCGTTTATTAGCTTTTCACATTTTCATCCCTCCACCAAAACTACACTAGAACTTAAAAGACTAGAGGCTTAAGAAAACATTAAAATACTTACTTGATACTTTATATTGATGTTTTCCGGTAAAGGATCCGTAAGCCTAAAGGTTCCTATTCACCAGACTCGAGTATTCTCTTATCCGGCGTGACATCATGAAGCTGAATTGACCAATTCGATCAGTCGATTTAAATCTTTCACCCCCAATATAGGCAGTGACACAATCGATGGTTACAGATATAATCTATGTAAAAATAAGATATTTTAAGTTGCAATATATTCGGTGTTATAATACATGTAACTATGATCTTGAAATTCGGTTCTGATGTTTATATTGATGTTCAAAATGCATATTCCGAGTTTCATTTAAATATCTTGAAAAATGAATGAATAAATCAAAGTTGAAGTTACTTAGATATATAATGCATACATGTGATCTCCCGACGGGAGCATGGAAATCTCCTGGATTTTCAAGGGCTTCTTTAACCTCCCGGAATTCCAGAAATATCTCCTGGACAATCGGCTTCCAGTCTAGATAAAAAAAAATGTGTACGAAATCGCCATTTAGGAAATATTCCCAAGTGATATCATTAGCCTATAGTCACATGATGCTCATAATCTTTATCACTGTAATCTAATTGTCCAAACTGCCACTTTAATTACACCTGTAATGCTAATTAAAGGATTAGGTCAGTTGTAAACAAATGCCATTGGTGATTTGTTTACCTGTGTTCTGAGGCATGGTATCCCTAATTACCGGAAAAAATCAGAAAAAAACTGCTTACCTGTATAACAATTAACTATCAGTCGTTTAATATTATTAATTCTTTGAACATTAAAATCTTTCTTTCAGGTCAAACTTTCCCTTTGAATTCATTGATTTTTTTTTTACAGATCACGTTTTTTTTTAAGAGTTGGGTTATTTCCCTTTAAAAATTGTCTTTTCATTTCCATGGATTTATTTTTTAGAATTGAAATTTTGCTGATTGTTTGATCTTTATACCAAAATTTTTATTTTACAACTAATTTAGCTAAAAAAGTGTTTGTAAACAACATTTGTATAATATTTTGCAAAATAATCTCTTTAAAATTACATATTTATAGAAAGTAAAACTAATTAAGGTAAAGAAATTTAAAATTCCATGTTGTTGAATGCCCACAAAATTTTCTCATTTTAGGTAAATGAGTGCATAGTGCAGATAGAAAGAAATATTAATCTGTCAAACTTGACATCAACTTAACACTTAACACTTGATAGACCCAATTATTTGTAATATAAATCTTAATCTGGAACAATGATGTGCATACAGTGGAACCTGTCTAATCCGACACACTCTGGGGCCATAAAAATGTGTCGGATTAAACAGGATGTCGGAATACTCAGGTTTAAAAAGCATTTAAAAACTATCTTTTGGACCAATAAATTACGTCGGATTTGACAGGATGTTGGAATACTCAGGTGTCGGATTAGACAGGTTACACTGTATTTAAAAAAAACTAAATTCATAAAAATTATAAATCATAAAAATAAAATCTTCATAGTACACATTGCCCTGTGAAATTGATACGCAAAAGTGACCAGTGGTCTCAAAATCCTAGCTAAATCCCTGGCAGTATATGTATTATATGTTTGAAATATGTCGATAAAATATCTCCCTGATATTACATGAAAAAATGGCTAATCTCCCTGAAAATCAAGGCTATCTCCTGCATTGGCTCCAGAGACCTATCACATGTATGATAATGAAATGCGGACTTTTTCACCGCCTCCACAGGTAAAAGTGCCCAGATGCCCGGATAAGAGAATTTTCATCAGTCACATGACTTCATACTTCTTCAATATTTGCCTCAAAATCATCATAGTATAGGTCCTGACTTATCCAGGATTTGTCTATTCTGTTCTTAAAAGCGTTTATAGTTGGAGCATTTACTATTTTCTCAGGTAGTTTATTCCAAATTCGAGCTAGCTATTCTTATTCCAAATGAGTGCTTCCTCAGATTTGTATTTGCTCTTTGTTGGACTATTTTTTATGTGTTTAGGTTCTTGTAATGTGTCTTATATCTGAGTCAGTTAGTAGTTTAACCCCTGGTCATAATATCCGTTTATGATTTTGAAAGTTTTGATCATATCTCCCCTTAACCTCCTGTATGCTAATGTTGGCAACCCAAGTTTTTTTAGTCATTCTGGATATGATAAATCTTTCATCCCTGGAATTTGTTAAGTTATTCTTCTTTGAACTCTTTCTAGCTTGTCAATGTGTAAGGGGACCACACAGAGCTAGCATAGTCTAAATGTGTAGGAACCATAGTTTTATATAGTGTAACAAAGGACTTGGCATTTAGATATGTAAATTTATGTCTGTTTGAGTGCTGCAAAAGTGGAATTGGCTTTGTTTACCTTTTCGCATAAATGATTTTCAAAGGATAGCTCTGAATCAACTAATATTCCAATATCTTTCTCTTGATTGATTTTTTCAACTGTCTGGCCTAAAAGTGAATATTTGTTTATTTTTTCCTACTCTCATGTGCTTACATTTTTCTGGATGGAACTTCAGCAGCCGTACTTTACTCCAATCTTCTAATTTGCTTAGGGCTATTCCATTGAAAAGGATGTACCAGGGTCGGAAGGCAGAAAATGAAAATTCTTGTTGGTTCTTGTAGATTTTGCATCTTATTGCTGTACTCATATTTGTCCATTACCCTTGGTTTTGGGGGTAGTAGTAAATTGACTTCCGACCCTGGTACATGCATTTTAATGGAAAAGCCCTTAAATCTTCTTGTAAAATGCTGGGGTCATCCTGATTTTTCATAATTCTATATATCTTTGTATCATCAGCAAACAAGTATGGCTCTGAGTCTACCTGGCCTGGTAAGGCATTTATGTATATGACGAGAAGTAGGGGTCCCAGCCTCCCAGGACTGAGCCTTGCTGAATTCTGGATGAGACATCTTCCCAGTTAGACATGTTAGAGCTGGAGCCATTTACAACCACCTTTTGAGTTCTCCTACTAGAAATTTTTGTGTCAATCCAAGCACTGGATCCTCAATCCCATAGCTCTTCATTTTACTAATTAACCGTTTGTGAGGGACTTTATTGAAGGCTTTCTGATAGTCCATGTATATACAATCTACAGTGAAGCCCAAATCAATTGCTTCAGTCCATTTATCTAAAATTTCTAATAACTGTAGAGAGGTTGATTGCCCAGGGATAAATCAATACTGTTTTTCCGATTTCATATGTTCCATTATGTGTTCCCTGATTAACTTTTCCATTAATTTGCTTATTACTGAAGTAAGGCTGACTAGTCTGTAATTGCTGGCCATGGATCTATCCCTTTTGTAACGATTGCACTAATGAGAGCCCTTTTCCAGTCCTCTGGTATTCCTTGTTTGTCTAGGGATTGCTTGAATATTATGCTTAGTGGTAAAGCCAAAAAAGTAGATGGTTCTTTTAATAGGCAAAGGTGTAGCTCATCAGGTCCTGGAGATTTGTCAATTTTTTAGAGCATTTAAAACTTTCAGAACTTTGTCTTCAGTGATAATTAAATCCGGCATTTCAAAGTTGATATTTTTGTCGTCAAGTTTTGGTAAATGCCTGTCTGGCTCTGCCATAAATACATTGGAAAAATACTGAGATAAGATATTGGCCTTTTGTTTATCTTGGTCGGTTTAGGTGATTGGTTGTCACTAGGGTTGATGTGTAGATCTCCTATACTTTCTTTTATCTTGGATTTAGACTTAATGTATTGTATACAGCTTTTGGGTTATCCTTAGCCTTTTTTGATAATCCTTTTTCAAAATCCCTTTTTATCTTGTTGACTGATACTTTTACTTGGTTCCTCACTCTGTTGTATTCTTGTCAGATAGCGGGATTATTGCTAGATGTAACTTTCTTAGGTAAAATGTTTTTCCTTCTTATTTTCTCCCTCGTTTTCTTGTCTATATAGGAAAGTCATTCTTCTCTCTGTCAAGTTGTCACTGTCATGGTAGGTACATATTTATCTTCTAAGTCCCTCAATATATTTATATAGATATATCCCAATTAACATCAACACTATTTGTGCCTTTTAGTAGATTTAGCCAATCTTTCCTATCCATTTCCTCTTTAAGATTTGTATATTTCCCTTTTTTGTATAGCTTCTTAACTTTACTAATTTTCCTTATATCTAAATAACGGTTGAATTCAAATGTGATAACATAACGGTCGCTTTTCCTGAGTGGACTTTGGCATTCAATATTAGAGATAATTTCTTCCTGGTTTGTGAGTATAAGATCCAATATATTTGGAGTGTCTTCACCTAGTTGGTACTCTAACATGCTGGAATAAAACCATGTCTTGTATTGTCTCTATAAATTTGTATTCGGTAGTATTAGTGTTATCGCCTGTAGAGTTGTACGTCTCCCAGTCAATGTTAGGGTAGTATTAGTGTTATCGCCTGTAGAGTTGTACGTCTCCCAGTCAATGTTAGGGTAGTATTAGTGTTATCGCCTGAAGAGTTGTACGTCTCCCAGTCAATGTTAGGGTAGTATTAGTGTTATCGCCTGTAGAGTTGTACGTCTCCCAGTCAGTGTTTAGGGTAATTGAAGTCCATTGGACCATTTACACTGGTAGCTCATCCATATAATCGTGGTACATAACTGTGCAGTAACGGTGATGTCACAGTTGAAAATTTGTTGAAATGAAGGTGAATACCACCAAATAGTGGAACCCACATCATGATATAATGAGAAGCTAGTATGTAAGCATACTTTCTTTCCAGCGTGTAGAATTTCAGCAGCATATAAACAGCCTATTGTATTTCTACCTTAGTGTTTATTCCATCACTGTTAGTACTCCATTGTGATTGGTCAATAAGATGTTGTGGATATTCTTCCCTAGTGTATTTTATCCAAAATTAAGAAATACACTGCTGGAAAAAATTCCCTGTTACAAGTAAATATGTAAGGGATTTCACTTACAACTTATTGTTATTATATGCATTGGTTTTTGTGCCTTAATGTTGCTGCAGTATTAAATTAAGCATTCTACTATCTTGATAATTTCATAATTCATTAGTATTTTCAGTTTTAACTATATATCCCTGATGAAATCAGTGATTTTTGTAAGATCTTATTCATCAAATGATAGTGGCTTGGTTCAAATTATCATCTGCAAATGTATTTCATTTAGTGAAAAGTTCAGTCAGGGATCCCATTTGAAATAAAAAATTTTAACTTTTACAAATAAAACTTCATCATGTTCATAGTCTAGCTGAAATTATATCTGTTTTCATCTTTGTTTTTAATTATCACTTGAACCAAGTCATGTGTTACAATTATTTTAGAATTGCTGCTCTTTATAAGTCAAGGGTGTAACCTATTTAAGTTATCAAATGAAGTACTTTTGTGTAACTGAATTGAGTGATCATGTATTTTCAGCAATAACTTATTTAAGTTATCAAATGTTGATTTCTTGAAAATGTCCAACTTTGATTACAAAATTTCTTTATGATAAAGATTTTTCTCAAACATACAATAGTTTTTCCAATATGGTTTGGAATCTTAACTGTGTAATTATCTATCAATTATAAATGCACTAAGAGAGGAAATACATGCACCAACTCCCATAAAGATTGGACCCTTGGGAAATTAAATCTCAATTATCTTTGAAACAGTTCATCAAAATCATTTATACAGGCCATCACTAGATTAAGGTCAATTTGAACTACTTAATACTTGTGTAATAATAGACTTAACTGTGACCAATAAGTAAGAATTTCAATAAAACTGAATATAATGTAAAAAAGATTTCAATAACTGAATGAAGTTATCAACAGAGTAATGTCCCTTGATTAAGAAAACAGTAACTCATATAGGTTATTGCTTCATAACTGGTATAAGTTATCCAAAAAAAGTCAGTAATTCATAGTAACTCATTTGAGTGATTTTGGAGATAACTTATTTAAGTTGCACCCCT
Source organism: Modiolus philippinarum (assembly GCA_002080025.1). Lineage (NCBI taxonomy): Eukaryota > Metazoa > Mollusca > Bivalvia > Mytilida > Modiolidae > Modiolus > Modiolus philippinarum. The sequence goes on along the minus strand of MJUU01002906.1, from coordinate 70,938 downwards.
GACTGTTTATTGTGCCAAAGAAGATGTTATTCATTGTTTCCTAGTGATGAATAATACCCTCCAACTTACATGAATTACAGTATTTCTGTTTTTTTCACTCTCTTTTTTTTGGGGGGGGGGGTTCTGGAGGGTACCCCCATGCATGCCTTCACAGATTTCAAAATTATGAATATAAGTGAAATTTGTATTTTATAGACAACAGGACTGACAGAGTCTAATCAAAATAACCGAAATTCTCTTCTTGGCTGGCAAATGGCTGCCATTATCTATAATGTCATTACATATGGGTCATTTTCAAAAAAGTCCACTTTTGCCTACTGAAAAACACAAAAAATACACTTCTTTGACCCAGCAATAAAATAGTACGGTAGCAGGACAACTCGCCCCACTGCCAACTCGCCCCTGTCTGAGTTGCCCCCAATTTCTACCAACTCGCCTCATCCAAAATTAAAAATTCCAACTCGCCCCACGAACTTTCCAGTATTTTTGTTCTGTTTACTTAAAGGTACTACTACTTCATTTTGGTGATTTTTCTCGTATTTATATTGATTGGTTTTGTTAGGTTCAGCAAGGACGTATATTGAGACGTCTGGTTAAGAGTATTGTTTAGGGTTACATATATGGTTAGGGTTAGGGTTGGGATAAGAGAAAGAGTAATGGTTAGAGTTAGAGATAGGATTAGGGTTAGAGTTATAGATAGGGTAAGGGTTAGGATTAGAAAAAGGGTTAGGGTAAGAAATAGGGTTAGGGTTAGGGTTAGTGTTCGGGGTCGTTAGGAACAAATAGTATACGATGGAAAAGTATTCTGTAATGATTTTATCAGTAAGATATAAATTCATGTCACTCGATTTATGGGGCGAGCTGACCAGACGCTGATGGGGTGAGTGTGATATGAATTATGAATGGGGGGCGAGTGTGTTGGAAATGGGGGTGAGCTGGCAGTGGGGCAAGTTGACTTGGATTCAATAGTACCAAATTTTGTTTGCAGGTAAGTTTGCAGCAAGCTCATAAATGTTGTAGCAACTTTGCAAGAAACTTAATTTGTTGCTTGGAATTAGCAACCAATCAAATTTAATCTAACCACCTGTGATATGGGTCACTCATACTATTACACAAATTTCAAATGTTAAGAAAGAAATGGAGGTAAACATATTCTATATTTATGGAGATTATTTCCAAGGATTGTGGGTGGATATTTAGGTGGGTGGATATTTAGGTGTACACATGGTGTATATAAGTAACTATTTTATACAAATTTAAGTAACATTCTTTATTTATTGTTAAATATTTGCATATAATAATTTTGAATACATTTAATTGATAAACATTTAAATAACACATACATTTGTAGCAACAAACCAGTTCAAAAAAGATTGGAAGATATGAAGATGGTATTTTTTAAAAAATGCTAAGGAAAATTTATTCTGTTCATCTATTTGGGCATGTTAAGAGTTTTATTCTTTAAGTACATCATCAGAATTTAAAATTCTATATTAATTTTGTAAATTTGTACTTTTTATAAAGCTTAGATATTCAGTGCTGTTAACAATATATGCTGGTGCATTTTAAACAGAATTGTTTGCAGGAAATGTTTACAAGAGCTTTGCAGGTTGTTGCAGCAAATTGAAAAAAAAGAAAATAAAAATGTTCAAAAAATTCAATGAAAAAGATATTAATTACTGGACAAAAATATTGACTTTTTTGTAAAATTCCCATATGATCTTGGTATATATGCCTCCACTTGGAAAAACCAGATTGATTTTCCTCATTTTTCGTACAAGAAAAATTTTACTTGATGAATGATCAGTGTTTCTCACCTTGCTCTGGCCAACTAAAATGTAGATATTTTTAAGACACGATATTGTAAATTAAGATATATTGAAAATAAAGTGAATATTTTTGAATCAAAAATGTCTATAAGTATAGATCATTTTGTTGTTTTTTAATAGACCATAATTTATATGTGTTCTATAATTTCAGAGATTCAACCCAGCTCATTCTCCTGTCAAGTGTTCCATAATTTTAACATGCAAATTTAGTGTTCCATAATGTAAATACAGTCATGACAGTGTGGTGTTGAGAGCAGGCTTATTTACCATGGATAAAGTATCATTTGTAAACAAGGTAACATTTCAATTCATTATAAAATCATCATTGAAACCATATTCTCTAGTAAACATGGTAAAACCTTACAAATTTCTAACTAAATAGGTACAAGAGATTTGATCATTTTCCCTTTCAAATGTAGATATATTTAATGAAATATGAGTGTAGTGTATAGATTATTTACCCAAATGAAAATGTGTTACCCATAGTATCTTTTCTTATTGGAAAAGCATGCACCATTAAAAAAAAAACAAACAAACTAACAAAACAAATGAAAAACATGACGTTTTGTAAGCACCTATCACAACCCCCACCACCCATAGAATACTTTAACAAAAGTAGGCAAAAACACAATGACCTTCAGAAAATTTAAATAAGATGCCTTAAGATGGTCCAAGACCTTTTTTCTGGAACAACTGTAAAAATCAGAAGATTTATGTACACTTAAGGATGTATTCTCCTGAGGTTTCAGTCTTGTTCAAATCTCGTTTATGAATAATTCTCAAAACTTGCCTTATGAGTTTCATTTTTTCATTGATATTTATAATATATTAACCCTCCCAAATTGTGTCAAAAAATTATGTACCTACAACCAGTAGTTTTCGAGAAATGGAAAATTCTAATTTTTGACCAAATTTGACCTGGCATTGATCTCCGTCCAAATTAAGCCAATTTTGGGGAAGGGGTAATAAAAATAAATTTTCAAGAAAAGTACTCACCTTATTCATATGATTTCTTTTCTAAGTTCTTCAAGATATAATTGTCCAACTATTTAAACAAAAAAAATATGTGAGTTTTGACTGTCTAGTTGATGGGAATTTTGAAAAATCTACATATGTACAGATTTTAATTAGTCTTGAAATTTGACCAAAAATAGCAACATTTTCTTACAAAACTTTCTTATATCAACATGGACCTATGTTTTTTATTAGTAATATTTCTTCAGACTTATGAGATCTAACAATCTGGAAACTTTTAGAGAAAACTTGATGCTAGAAATTGATATTTTAGTCAAAAATGGGTCCAAAATAGGGCAAAATTTATTAAAATTGCACAAATTCTTCAAAAATACGGGTTTTCAAATGACTATAGCTCAAAGAAATGCACATGGACATATGGTTTTCTCTTTAGAAATTATTTTTTCATGGTCTTAGCTTTATACAAATGTAGGTTTCAGGAAACACTTGATGCGAGAAAATTTTGACCCCTCAGGAGAATACATCCTTAATGAATTTTTTTGTTGGACAAATGAGTTTGATGACCTATATTTACCAAAACTTTTGGAGTGCATTTAATTACCTTTCAATCACAGGAAGAAAAATTTATAAAAATTATCGATTTTCAGCCTCCTTACTACCATACATAAACTGAAGCATCTATATAGCTCAGTCAGATCAAGTTTCAATCCTTCAATTGCTAAATACATGTATATTGACATTATTGACATAAAACTTTTTGGTGAAATGCTTTGAAATTGATATAAACTTTCCATTATTTCTTTTGAGTAAATTCCACAGGGAAAGTATTGATATTTTATTGTATTCTTCATAACCATATCAGATGTTTCAGCCATTGGCCTTCATCAGTTCTCACTTTGTTCCACTATCCTACATGGTGGCCTTTTTCCATTTCCAACACTGACAGAATGTTTCATTTGTGTTCTATAGAAAAAATGACGTCATAGAAAACAAAAGTATGACTTCACAATTTCTCAGTTTAATTTGTAAAAATAAAAAAATCCACACATATTTTAGGTAAATCCATTGAGTCAGAATAATCCTAGTGTTGGCATATCCAGCGTTTGAAAAAATTGGAGCTTTAATATGGCCCAGGAGATTTTTTGACATTCCCGTTTTTGCTTGAATTCTCCATGATATTTAAGAATATTTAGTGTGGGGGGGGGGTTCCAACCCTTGGCCCACCTTGATCTGCAAATTTGATAGTGTTTGGTACTATTCTTAAAACAAATAAATAATCGGAAAACTTTATTAAGGCTTTAGCTTTCAACTTGTTTTTTGTCTTACAAGTTTTCATATGACACTTTTTGCTTCTTTCAAAATTTGCAAATGGTGTAAAGCCCTTCTGTAGTAATTTCATTTTGACAGCCTCTAAGTCCCTATTTCTTACAGCCTCTGACACTATTTACTAGGTTAAACTTACAGCCTCTGACACTAGTTTCTAGGTTAACCTTACAGTCTCTGACACTAGTGACTAGGTTAAACTTACAGCCTCAGACACTAGTGACTAGGTTAAACTTACAGCCTCTGACACTAATGACTAGGTTAAACTTACAGCCTCAGACACTAGTGACTAGGTTAAACTTACAGCCTCAGACACTAGTGACTAGGTTAAACTTACAGCCTATGACACTAGTGACTAGGTTAAACTTACAGCCTCAGAACTAGTTACTTGGTTAAACTTACAGCCCCTGACACTAGTTACTAGGTTAAACTTACAGCCTTTGACTCTATTTACTAGATTAAACTTACAGTCTCTGACACTAAATACAAGGTTACACTTACAGCCTCTGACACTATTTACTAGGTTAAACTTACAGCCTCTGACACAAGTTACTAGGTTAAACTTAAACCTCTGACACTCATGACTAGGTTAAACTTACAGCCTCTGACACTGATGACTGGTTAAACTTACAGCCCCTGACACTAGTGACTAAGTTAAACTTACAGCCTCTGACACTCGTGACTGGGTTAATCTTACAGGCTCTGACACTAGTGACGAGGTTAAACTTACAGCCTCAGACACTAGTGACTAGGATAAACTTACAGCCCTGACACTAGTTACTAGATTAAACTTACAGCCTCTGACACTAGTGACTAGTTTAAACTTACAGCCTCAGACACAAGTTACTACTTCTGACACTATTTACTAGGTTAAACTTACAGCCTCTGACACTAGTTACTAGGTGAAACTTACAGCCTCTGACACAAGTTACTAGGTTAAACTTACAGCCTCTGATACTAGTTACTAGATGAAACTTACAGTGGCTGAGCCTCTGACACTAGTGACTGGTTAAACTTACAGCCTCTGACACAAGTAACTAGGTTAAACTTACAGCCTCTGACACTCATGACTAGGTTAAACTTACAGCCTCTGACACTCATGACTGGTTAAACTTACAACCCCTGACACTAATGACTAGGTTAAACTTACAGCCTCTGACACTAGTGACTTGGTTAAACCTACAGCCTCTGACACTCATGACTAGGTTAAACTTACAGCCTCTGACACTAGTGACTAGGTTAAACTTACAGCCTCAGACACTAGTTACTAGGTTAAACTTACAGCCCCTGACACTAGTTACTAGGTTAAACTTACAGCCTCAGACACTCATGACTAGGTTAAACTTACAGCCTCTGACACTCGTGACTGGTTAAACTTACAGCCCCTGACACTAGTGACTAAGTTGAACTTACAGCCTCTGACACTCGTGACTAAGTTAATCATACAGCCTCTGACACTAGTGATGAGGTTAAACTTACAGCCTCTGACACTTGTGACTAGGTTAAACTTACAGCCTCTGACACAAGTTACTAGGTTAAACTTACAGCCTCTGACACTAGTGACTAGGTTAAACTTACAGCCTCAGACACTAGTTACTAGGTTAAACTTAGCAGCCTCTGACATTAGTTACTAGGTTTAACTTACAGCCTCAGACACTAGTGACAAGGTTAAACTTACAGCCTCTGACACTAGTTAATAAGTTAATCTTACAGCCTCAGACACTAGTTACTAGGTTAAACTTACAACCCCTGACACTAGTTACAAGGTAAAACTTACAGCCCTGACACAAGTTAATAGGTTAAACTTACAGCCTCTGACACTAGTGACTAGGTTAAACTTACAGCCTCAGACACTAGTGACAAGGTTAAACTTACAGCCCTGACACTAGTTAATAGGTTAATCTTACAGCCTCAGACATTAGTTACTAGGTTAAACTTACAACCCCTGACACTAGTTTCTAGATCAAATTTACAGCCTCTTACACTAGTTACAAGGTTAAACTTACAGCCCTGACACAAGTTAATAGGTTAAACTTACAGCCTCTGACGCTAGTGACTAGGTTTAACTTACAGCCTCTGACACTAGTGACTAGGTTAAACTTACAGCCCCTGACACAAGTTACAAGGTTAAACTTACAGCCTCAGACACTAGTTACTAGGTTAAACTTACAGCCTCTGACACTAATGACTAGGTTAAACTTACAGCCTCAGACACTTGTGCCTAGGTTAAACTTACAGCCTAAGACACTAGTAATTAGGTTAAACTTACAGCCTCTGACACTAGTGACTGACACTAGTGACTAGGTTAAACTTAAAGCCTCAGAACTAGTTACTATGTTAAACTTACAGCCCCTGACACTAGTTACTAGGTTAAACTTACATCCTTTGACACTATTAACTAGATTAAACTTACAGCCTCTGACACTAAATACAAGGTTAAACTTACAGCCTCTGACACTACTTACTAGGTTAAACTTACAGCCTCTGACACAAGTTACTAGGTTAAACTTACAGCCTCTGACACTCATGACTAGGTTAAACTTACAGCATCTGACACTCGTGACTGGTTAAACTTACAACCCCTGACACTAGTGACTAAGTTAAACTTACAGCCTCTGACGCTCGTGACTGGGTTAATCTTACAGGCTCTGACACTAGTGACGAGGTTAAACTTACAGCCTCCAACACTAGTTACTAGGTTAAACTTAACAGCCCCTGACACTAGTTACTAGGTTAAACTTACAACCCTGACACTAGTTACTAGATTAAAGTTACAGCCTCTGACAATAGTGACTATGTTAAACTTACAGCCTCAGACACAAGTTACTAGGTTTAACTTACAGCTTCTCACACTGTTTACTAGGTTAAACTTACAGCTAACTTACAGCCTCTGACACTAGATACTAGGTTAAACTTACAGCCTCTAACACTTGTTACTAGGTTAAACTTACAGCCTCTGACACTAGTGACTGGTTAAACTTACAGCCTCTGACACAAGTTACTAGGTTAAACTTACAGCCTCTGACACTAGTGATGAGGTTAAACTTACAGCCTCAGATACTATTTACTAGGTTAAACTTACAGCTTCTGACACTCATGACTAGGTTAAACTTACAGCCTCCAACACTAGTTACTAGGTTTTAATTACAGCCTCAGACACTCATGACTAGATTAAACTTACAGCCCCAGACACTAGTGACTAAGTTAAACTTACAGCCTCTGACACTCATGACTAGGTTAATCATACAGCCTCTGACACTAGTGATGAGGTTAAACTTACAGCCTCAGATACTAGTTACTAGGTTAAACTTACAGCCCCTGACACTAGTTTCTAGGTTAAACTTACAGCCTCCAACACTAGTTACTAGGTTAAACTTAACAACCCCTGACACTAGTTACTAGGTTAAACTTACAGCCTCAGACACTAGTTACTAGGTTAAACTTACAGCCCATGACACTAGTTACTAGATCAAACCTACAGCCTCTGACACTAGGTACAAGGTTAAACTTACAGCCCTGACACAAGTTAATAGGTTAAACTTACAGCCTCTGACACTAGTCAATAGGTCAAACTTACAGCCTCAGACACTAGTGACAAGATAAACTTACAGCCCCTGACACTAGTTAATAGATTAAACTTACAGCCTCAGACACTAGTTACTAGGTTAAACTTACAGCCCCTGACACTAGTTACTAGATCAAATTACAGCCTCTGACACTAGTTACAAGGTTAAACTTACAGCCCTGACACAAGTTAATAGGTTAAACTTGCAGCCTCTGACACTAGTGACTAGGATAAACTTACAGCCTCAGACACCAGTGACAAGGTTAAACTTACAGCCTCTGACACTTGTGACTAGGTTAAACTTACAGCCTCTGACACTAGTTACTAGGTTAAACTTACAGCCTCCGACACTAGAGACTAGGTTAAACTTACAGCCTCAGACACTAGTTACTAGGTTAAACTTAGCAGCCTCTGACATTAGTTACTAGGTTTAACTTAGAGCCTCAGATACAAGTGACTAGGTTAAACTTACAGCCCCTGACACTAGTTACTAGATTAAACTTACAGCCTCTGACACTAGTGACTAGGTTAAACTTACAGCCTCAGACTCTAGTGACTAGGTTAACCTTACAGCCTCAGACACTAGTGACTAGGTTAAACTTACAGCCGCTGACACTAATGACTAGGTTAAACTTACAGCCTCAGACACTAGTGACTAGGTTAAACTTACAGCCTCTGACACTAGTGACTAGGTTAAACTTACGACCTCAGACACTAGTTACTAGATTAAATCAGTTATACAGATGTTAAATTATTGCAGATGGCATAAAAAGCCAATTAATGACCAAATTACATGAAAATGTACATATTTTTACCCCCGAAAACAAAGTTTTGGGAGTATATAGGAATCACCCTGTCTGTCCGTCCATGTACCTTGTCAGCGCATGTTCTCCTAATCGGCTGCTTGGATTTTGATGAAATGTTACACAGTTGTAGTACACCATCTGAAGATGTGCATTAAGTGATGTGGTTGCTGCCTGAAATTTTGAAGGGGAGATAATTTGTCCTTGAATATTTTCTGGAAAAAGGGGGGAGGAATATTCAGGAAAAAGGGGGAGGCAATCCTTGTCAGTGCATGTTCCCCTAAACGGCTGCTTGGGTTTTGATGAAATGTTACAAAGTTGTAGTACACCATCTTAAGATGTGCATGAAGTTATATAGTTGGTGCCCGAAATTATGAGGGGGAGATAATTTGTCTTTGAATATTTTCTGGAAAAGGGGAGGGATGAACCTTGTCAGCACATGTTCTCTGAAGCGGCTGCTTGGATTTTGATGAAATGTTACACAGTTGTAGAACACCACCTGAAGCTGTGCATGAAATAATATGGTTTGCTCTCTGAAATTTTTAAGGGGAGATAATTAGTCTTTAATATTTTCAGAAAAAAGGGGGAGATATATCATTTTGTCCATACTTGTGTTAGGTCCACAACTGTATTGGGTCCACACACACTTAAATTTACACTTGCCATATTGATTCAGGGTTCAATTAGTGGGGGGTATACCTGGCTGCCATTCAGCGACAGCTCTAGTTTGAATTGATTATTGATATTTATTTTGCAGATCAGTACTTTGATGAAAGCTACATCTGATGATAGTAAACCTATACAGGGTTATCTGTACCAAGAAGTAAATAGTATCCTTCCTAAATAAAACTAGTACATGTAGTAATGTACTAAACCTATATATGGTTGTGCATACCAAGAAATTAAAATTTAAAGACAAAATAATTAAGAAATAATTCATGGCAGGTATATGGTTATTGGAAATTTAACCATGGGCTGGGTCTTTATATTCGAATTTAACCCTGAGCGTTAGCGAAGGGTTAAATTTACGAATATAAAGGCCCATCCCATAGTTAAATGACAATAACCATATACCTGCCATGAATTATTTCGATTCTAATATGACAGAAAACGGAATTTTCCGTTCTGAAGCGACCTAAGAGAAGGCGGATTTCCCGTTTCCATTGCTGTCTGTGTCTATGACGTCACAATACACAATCTGACGTTTTCAAACAGATGCAAGTTCAAAATCCAAATCGAGAGCAAAATAATACACATTAACGTGTCTGAATGGCATAATTAAGTTATAAAATAGGCTTAACATTTATTTCCTTCAAAAACTAATACAAATAAAATAAAAAACATGGTTGTTTTTCTTCCATTTTACTCTTATTCCGACACCATTTGCGCATGTGTGAAGTATACGGTTATCGAGTATTATACTGGTTGACGATTAACTAGAGCCATGTTAGAATTTGTTTTATATTATAGAAGGCTATAAAAGATTGGGATTCCTGAATGAAGGAAAAACTGATATGTACAGTGGAATTTCCAAAATCTGACAGCTCTGAAAACTGTAATTCTAAAATAAGGTCAACTTGGTTTTGGTATGAAATTTTTCACCTATTTTATCTAATGAAAAATGTCCTCAAATCCAAATTAAGATATCAACTGTAAAGTTTTGTCCCAAAGTTTATTATCTTGTTGGATACCGGTATGGTGGCATTTGAAATCAACGAACCCAATTCAACATGTTGCAAGTCAAATCACTATATTAAGATCAATAAAAACATGTATTTCAAAATATTACCACCATACTTAATTGAATTTTACAAGAGTCTAAAGAAACATACTTTATTTTCTTACAGATTCCTTGTTTTTTATCAGATTTTCAAAATTTTCCAATCTCGTTAAATTGGTAAATTCTACAATTGCTATTTTATACCAAAGTTGAAATGTCCCATTTTGTGAGGAGTAATTTCCTTTGAACATTTTTAATGTAATTGAGGTTAGTTTAAGTGATCACTATGATACAAACGGCACAAGTGACTTTCCTTAACAATTTATTCAGAGATTACATTTGAGTCTGATGGATACCGCGAGAGTACTTTGGAGTTTCTGGTAGACAGACTCAATAAACAGTCATGTCATGTCAAATTTAAGGTAGGTAATTAAATAAATAATGATGGATACAATGATAGTACTTTCTAATGCAACATATTCGTAACATATGATTTGATTGGTAAAAACTGACAATTAGAATAGCATTGACTGTTTGTATTAGAATTCTCTAGGGCATGTACTATGAATTGATTGTTTAAATTACCTTTCCAGGCACCTATGCATGTTGCCAAAAAAAAAGGAGTGAGTGTTCAAATATCTAAGATATTGAATTCAGGTACATCAAAACTTGATAAAAAAAATAGATTTTAGTGATACATGTATGACAAGAAACTATGAAATAAAATTAGAAAAATATAAAAATTACTTGCCGATACCAAATTTTAGATTAAAAAGGCTTTAAAAACAAACCATTTATTATGATTGGCTTAGGTGAAATTCATGGGTATACAATGTAACAATTAATTGAGATAATGAAAAATGTTGTAGTGTTTTTGAAGTACTTTTGTGTTTTAAATTATGAATATTTATAAAAAGTGGTACATTTTGTCATTGCAGGTGTTGAAGATACTGAAGTATATTGTAGAAAATGGACCCCCAGAATTTCGACTTGGATTATTAAAGTGTTCTCAGGGAATCAGAGAGGCCACAAGTTAGTACAAATATCTTAACATACAGTACAGCAACTTACAATGATAAATCAGTGTGATAGAAATATCATTGATAGACATATCCCCCCCTTAATTTTTAAATACATATATCTTTTTCCTGATTGATCTATTCACATAACTTCTTTTGCATGCCAAGTGGTAGACTGCATAACTTAAAATGCAAAGGAAATCATGTATAAAGATCAAACAGGGAAAAAATATACACATTTCACTCAGCAGAGTGATATGTCTATCACAGTGATTTATCATGATAAGTCTCTGGCTGTACTGTACTGTTTTAAAAATTTAGATCTCAGAATTTTTTATCACTTAAGATCAATTTGTGTAGAAAATTAAATATGAATATTTTTGGGGCCAAAATATTTGGACAGGTGAAGAGTCTATAATATAACTTTAGGGGAAACTATTATTTTGCTATGTTTATGCCTCTGTAATTTGTTTTTATGCATCTTGATGCATATTGCTGTCATCAGACTTTTAAGCCCCGCCCACAAAGCCGTCCATTATAGTTCCGAATTTGCAGTTCATCCTACACTGCAAAATAGTAATGTACATTACAGCCATCAATATAAAAAGAGTCCTGTCAAATCTAAAAATCAATCAAGACCATAATTCATATGAACTATATATGTTATATCCAATGGAAATACAATTTTTATTTACTTTTGCCGAAATGTAAATATGTAACAAGAGTATACACATATTGATATATTCATGAAAACTGTTGATAAAAGTAAAAGTCAACAACATGTGGGAAAGGTCATCGGTTTACCTTTAGATGTAATCACCTGCCAAGGTTTGCAGTTTTAATCTGTTTTACCATTTTGTGATGCCCCCATGCTCTTGAAAAGATAGGAATATTCTGAGCAGAAACAGGGAAAGTCATATATCCAGACACAAAAATGAGCTTTTCATAGATAAACATCGTTGATGGAAGTCATTTTTATGCAGCATGTTCCTGATCTAGGTGGTTGTTTTCAATCAAATGTTTTCAGTGTTTGCTCTTGGCCTTGAAAAATTTGTTTACAAATATTAAATATGAGCAAGTCCCTGTGGTGTTTCATGGAAATGCTGTGTGTGTAAAATAATGAATAAAGATTGAAATGGAATAAGGGGATGACATTTTGATTCAGAGAAAGAGGATGGTGATACATCATGTTCCTGGCATTTTTTGCAAATAAATATTCTGGCCTGAATAACAGTGAAAATGAATATTCTGGCCTTCATTCCCCTCAAAATAAATACATGTAAATAATCTGTCCTCATGATTTCACATAAAATTTGGTAAAACTAGCATAGATAATCTTGCTCTTAAGTGTTTGAAATAAATCAATTTTCTGCTCTTCAAATTTTCTGAAATAAATATTCTGGCTTGATAAAATTTTCCAGATCTCTCTTAGAATCAAATAATCATTCCCTAACAGAATTGGGTGATTAAGGCATTGACCATTGATTTTCTTAGGGGGAGACTACGATTTTCATCGAAGTAAAGGTTTTTTTTTCTTTACACACAATCACTGTTTACACAATGCAAGGAAAATCTTTAGTTTTTTAATTACAAGGATGAGGACCAGATTATTATTTTTATGCCACCGGATCTTTAGATCGAGGGCATATTGTTTTTGCCCTGTCTGTCTGTCTGTCTGTCCACAACTTTAACCTGGCTCATAACTTTTGAACCACATGTGATAGGACCTTCATATAAGGTATGTGTATTGATCATGGAAAGCTGAACACCATTTATATGCAAATTTCACTAAGGTCAGGTCAAAGGTCAAGGTCACAGAGGTCAAAAGGTCAAAACCTACATTTTGCTATAGCTCATTGATTGCTGTTGCTAAGGCTTTATATTTTATATTTGAATAGATCTAATGGAGCCTAGTACAAATCCACCAAAATAATATGGGCACGATTAAAGGTCAATGTCACTGAGTGCAAATTTGAAAACTTTAACAAAAACTTTAACATTGCCTATGTCTTTTCAATCAGATGTGATAGGACTTTCATATTTGGCCTGTATATTGGCCACTAGAAGCTGAACATAGTTGTTCAATTTTCACAAAGGTCTGGTCAAAGGTCAAGGTCACAGAGGTCAAAAAGTCAAAATCTAGATTTTGCTTTAGCTTGTGAATTACACATATAATATTAGTAAATAGATCAAATAATGCTTAGTACAAATCCACCAATAAATCAAGGTCAGCTCAAAGGTCAATATTGCCTATATCTTTTCAACAAGATGTAATTGGACCTTCATATTTGGGCAGTTGATTGATCATATAAAGTTGAACACCATTGTGCAAATTTTATTAGGGTCAGTCAAAGGTCAAGCAAAGGTCAAGTTCACAGAGGTAAAAAGGTCAAATTCTAGATTTTGTTTTGCTTGTAAATTACAAATGCAAGATGCTTGAAATGCTATTTGTGAAAAGATCTAATGGAGCTTAGTACAAATGTCTACTAAGCCTTAATTTCTAGTTTATATTGCAATTCTTAGCATTAATTTTGTATTGTAGACATGACTGCTACAGGGGGCATAGTGTTTCACAAACACATCTTGTTTTTTACTTGAGTGCCAGTCCGGGCAAACTCTAATCTGACAGTGAAATGATCAGTGCTCAAATGCACTGTACTTCATGTAATGTACACACAGGCTGATTCAGTAACAAAACACTCTGGCCTGATCCAAGTGAAAACTTAAAGAAATAACTAAGGTCCCTCTGGATCAAAAGGGGGTGTGAAAGCCATTTGAGAAAAGAACCGAATTAGTTTGCCATAACATCCAATAAGTTAGACAGCAATACCCCAAACCCCCCTGATCTGCATGTGGATTTCAAGATGCATTTCAGCACTTTATGGTTCTTTCTGATGTGTAGTTTTTTTTTTTAAATTCCATGGATTTCATTAATATGATGCTAAAATTTCAAGCAGACTGGATTTCAGGAAACTTCTGTGTGCATAAAATCTTTGACAGTAAAGGTACTTGCTAAACCATACAATGATTTTTACATGAACTTCAAGTAAGAAGTAATGAATAAATAAATGTAACTTTTTTTACAGAATTTAGTGGACCAGAAGATCCCATACATGGCAACATACCTAATAAAGCAGTGAGGCAAATTGCACAGGTATTTATATTAAAATGAATATATATATATACCATTAGTAATTTGTTTTTTGAGTTTGGAATTCTCAGCTTGTATGAGGAACATCGGTTGGTTATCATCCTGTACCAAGTTACTTGTAAATGGTCAAAGTGGAGATAATTTCTAATTTCAATATCAAAAGAGTCTATTGTTATGCTGATTAAAATTATCTCCACTTTAACTATATGCAACTAACTTAGTGCAGGGGGATAACTGACCTATTTTCCTCATTGCATTGCGTGTGACAGAACAAATGCAATGTGGGCTGAGAATTCAATCTGAGCAAGAGAAATTACTAGATTACTAAAATTTATAGCTAATTCTATAGTTGATATACATGATATATACCAGATATGTTTCTTTTTCCAGTGAAATATTTTTATATTTAATGTATTATTTTTGGTTAAATAAAGCTCTGTCTTTCTTGGAATTATTTTTCTAATGGAACTCATGAACAGGATATTAATGCGCTGATGCTAACATTATGGAACTTGACAATAATTTGTTTGTATCAGCTCAGTGTAGTGACAATAAAATTATTGTCACATTTGAACAATTGAAAATAAAGCAAATAAGCAATAAATATATCTAAGCATGACAGTAAAATCAGCGATCCAAAGGAGTAGGTGCGGTAAGGGCCTTATTTGGCCTAAAAAGTAAGATTGATTAAATTCACAATATTTTTTGTTGAAATGATCTATGGATATTGGTTAACAGCTAACAGGAAGATTACTTAAATATTGATGTACGATTACAGAGTTTTTCAGCGTAGAAAATGGGACAAATTTCACATTTTGTCGAAAAATGGCAAATTTGACCAATTTTGACTACTTTTTCTTAAAAGGAAACATAGAGGACATGCAAGAACCACAAAAATATTTATATGGGAGGTCTAATGTATCTTTACCAACAAGCTTGTAAATTATCTAATTGGTTCTTGAATGCGCTCTATATTTCAGAGTAGGAAAACCGTTCGAAAATAGGCCAAATTCTTTGTATTTCTATGAATGACGTCAGAACTGTACCTACTGTGACGTCATAGGTTCTAAATTTTTTATTTTATTCTTTAGTGGGATCTGAACTTTTAAACAAACACAAAAGAAAATGATCAGGTGCAACTTAAAAAATGATCGAAATCTAGGGCCAAATCAGCCCCTTATTGCACCTTGTCCTTTCAAAATACAACTTATTGTATGTCAGTTATCTTAAAGTTTGATAAATAAGTGTATTTCATAAAATTAATGCTAAACAGCTGGTATCAGAGTTTAAACTATGTCAGACACACATGTAGGGATATGGAGTAAATGCACATGAGACAAAGTCTCTACAAAAACATGCTAAAAACAAGCAGTGGAATAACGCTTCTATTGTTGTTCTTCATCTTGAAGACACCATGAGGCCTTCAACAATGAGTTTTGCTCATACCCCGCAGTAAGTTCAAGACGGCCCCTTGCACCGGTTTGAGGGAAATTCATTGCTAAACATTGAGCAACGCTTCATCCATGTTACACATGTCATGGATGCATGACCATCAACAAACATAAAATCAACTAGCAAAGTGTTCTTCACAATTGCTGTCATCCATTGCCTGACAAAAAGACTAACAGAAGACAATCACATCATATAAACCCCGGCACCTGGATCGGTTTTCCGGGGCTTCGGCTACAGAGCTGCCGGGCGCGTCCCCAGTTGGTGGATGGGGGAATGCCCTGTCTATGCGGGGTAGTCAGGTCATAATACGGAAAGCCTGACCGCGAACCATTGTAGCCAAACTGTATGGAGAAACGCCACGCTCCATGCAGTATAAAGACCCCTTCTTTATTTCTCTAAAGAGAGCAGACGCACTGGGTGTCGTATGGAAGGCTAAATTTCCTGCCCCTACCCATTTCTCCCCTTTTCAGGTGGCAATCAAAAGTCGTTACCCCGGTTGTCCCTTCCACCTATATTTCTTTCTTCTTTTACTTACAATTGTTTTGAATTGATTAACTTGTTCTCGTCCTGATATAGCTGAAATATTGCTCATTGGACGTTAAACTCTAACTAATCAATCAATCATCATATAAACAACAATATTATCTGATATAAAAATACAATGTATTACTATTATTGATATCTTTATAGTATATTTTCTGCAGCAGTTGTTGTCCTAGATCCAGAGCAATAATCATATTTTGTCTATAAATGCATCCATTTTTTATACGACCAAAAAAATTTTTGCGGTCGTATAATGATATTGTGCTGTTGTCGTTGTCTGTAGACACTTTTTTTTTTGGTCAATAACTTTAGTTTCAGTTGACCAATCCTTATGAAATTTTAAAACATTGTTCCTTGGCACAAAAGAAATGCTTGGCTTAGTTTTGGTCATTGTGGCCCCACCAGTTTTTAAAAAAAGGGGCCAAAGAGGTTTAAATTTGATGTTTTAACATATTTGACTGTAGAATATTAATTATTTATCAGATTTTGATGGGGTTTCTTTCAGTGTCTTCCTGAGCAAATTTCCAATCAGTGGTATGCAAAACGGATTTCATGTGGCATGTACTGTTCACGAGATAAATGGGGTTCAAAAGGGGCCAATTTCAAATATTTAAATTTTTAAAAATTTTTAGTCCGATTTTGATGCAGTTTTTTGCAGTGGATTCCTTATGAAAAATTAACATAGTGCTGCACCATTAGATTTTTTATAGCTGGTGCCTTTTCCAAGTTATGAGGGGCCCAGCGGGGCAAAAATTGCAAACATGCTGGTTACCTAAAATTTTTATTTTTCATCCAATTTCAATGGGATTTTTTTCTTTAGATTCCTCTCATTGTAGGCTTTCAGTTGTATGTTGACAGATTTGGCGTAGCTCTTACCGTTTCTGAGCTATTAGGGGTCAAAGGGGCCAAAATTGCAATTTTTAGAAATATGTAAAATGTGCATTTTACATCAGATTTTGATGGGATTTTTTTCTTTGGATTCCTCTCAATGTAAACTATCAGCAGAATGTCTAACAGATTTGATGGAGCTCTTACGTGTCTGAGCTATTAGGGGTCAAAGGGGTCAAAATTGCAATTATTAGAAATATGTGAAGTCTTTATTTTTCATTAGATTTTGATGAGACTTTTATCTTTGGATTGTTCTCATTTTAAGCTTTCAGTAATATGACAGTATATTTTGCCTTGCTCTTTGGTTTCCAAGCTATAATTGGTCAAATGGGCCAAATTGCAATACTTCAAAATATGTGAAATCTTTATTTTTCATTGGATTTCAGCCTGAGTTTTTTCTTTGGATTTCTCTTGATGGTAGTAAACAGAATTTCTAAGCTCTTACAATATCCTAGTAATAAGGATTAAAAGGGCTAAGTCTTATTTTCACTAGTTTGTGTCCAGGTAATATATGTGTCAAGGTCCTTATGTGTCCAGCAAATTACTGTGTCCACATTAATTTTAGTTTACACTTGTTCAAATTTCAGTGGTCGACATGCTGCGGTCGTATCATGCTGCGCTCGGCTTAGCCCTTTATTTTTACATACTCATAAAACTTTATATTGTTTTAAGGAATTATCTCAGCTGCTGTTTGATACAGAAGAAGCCAGAAGTCCTGAAAAGATGGAACAAAAACCAGAACCTGACAAGTCAAGGATAGTAGGTAAATAATGTGCTGAAAATAATATCCTGACAAGTTGGGGATAGCAGAGATGCCAACCCTTCTGATTTCGGCGGAGTTTCCCCGATTTTCATGCCAAAAATCCTCTCTCCGATCTTGTCATGAAAAACTCTGGAATTTTTCGTAATCGGGACCAAAATTGGTGAATTTTTATAATATTGATCACATCAGCGCTTGAAAATCCCGTTTTAAAAACATTTTTCTGATATCAGATTGATAAAAATGGCCAGTCTTGACTGAAAACGTGATGACTGGATACCAATGCTTGAAAGGCTTGAAAGTTTCTGAATCCCCAGAGCTTCTGGGAGTCTTGATCGGCCCAAGACCCTCAGCCATGAGAGTATCCCGCTTCGCTCTGTGAATACTCCTATTTTTCATCAGATGAGGTTGGCATCTCTGGGATAGTAGGTAAATAATGTGTCAAAATTAAGATCCTGACAAGTCATAGATAGTAGGTAAATGATGTGTCAAATGCCAGAACCTGACAAGTTGAGGATAGCAAGGTAAATAATGTGTCAAAAGCCGGAACCTGACAAGATGAAGACAGTAGGTAAATAATGTGTCAAATGCCAGAAAATGACAAGTCCGGGAAAGTAAGTAAATAATGTGTCAAAAGCCAGAACCTGACAAGTTGAAGATAGCAGGTAAATAATATGTGAAAAGCCAAAGCCTGACAAGTTGGGGATAGTAAGTAAATAATGTGTCAAATGCCTGAACCTGACAAGTTGAGGATAGCAAGTAAATGATGTGTCAAAAGCCGGAACCTGACAAGATGAAGACAGTAGGTAAATAATGTGTCAAATGCCAGAACTTGACAAGTCTGGGAAAGTAAGTAAATAATGTGTCAAAAGCCAGAACCTGACAAGTTGTAGATAGCAGGTAAATAATGTGTGAAAAGCCAAAGCCTGACAATTTGGGGATAGTAAGTAAATAATGTGTCAAATGCCTGAACCTGACAAGTTGAGGATAGCAGGAAAATAATGTGTCAATAGCCAGAACCTGACAAGTTGAAAATAGTAGGTAAATAATGTGTCAAAAGCCAGAACCTGACAAGTCGGGGATAGTAAGTAAATAATGTGTCAAATGCAAGAACCTGCTGAAAAGTTGAGGATAGCAGGTAGATAATGTGTCAAAAGCTAGAACCTGACAAGTTGGAGATAGGAAGAAAATAATGTGTCAATAGCCAGAACCTGACAAGTTGAAGATAGTAGGTAAATAATGTGTCAAATGCCAGAATCTGACAAGTCAGGGATAGTAGTAAATAATATGTCAAATGCCAGAACCTGATAAGTTGAGGATATTAGGTGAATAATGTATCAAAAGCCAGAACCTGACAAGTTGAGGATAGCAGGTAAATAATGTGTCAAATGCCAGAACCTGACAAGTTGAGGATAGTGGGTAAATAATGTGTCAAAAACCTGAACCTGACAAGTTGAGGATAGTAGGTAAATAATGTGTCAAAACCAGAACCAAACATGTCCAGGGTAGTAGGTTAAAAGTGTGTCAAAATCATAAACCTGATACATTGAGGATATTAGGTAAATAATTTGTCAAAAGACCAGATCCTGACAAGTCCAGTGTAGTAGATAAATGATATGTCTTAAACCAGAACCCAACCAGTCCAGTAGTAGGTATGTAATTTATCAATACCAAGAACTTAACAAGTCAAGGATATTTTGTGAATAATGTGTCAAAAACCAGAACTTGACAATCAAAGACATTTAATAAAGTATTATGTAAAAAAAAAACAGATGCTAACAAGTCATGAATAATAAATCAAAACTACACTTCAAGGCTATATGATAAAGAATGTGTTAAAAACCAGAACCTGACAAGTCATAGGATAGTAGGTAAATAATGAGTCAGAAAAAGCACCACAACACTTCCTTGAATGTACTTACTAATAAAATTAAGTGTAATGTAAAATATGAGTCCCAGAATTTATTCATTCCTCCATGATACTACTATTTTCCAAATGCAGAGAAGTTGAGTACATGTAATAAAGTTCCATGAATTTCCACTGTAATTTATTCTGAAAAAAACAGATCTACAAACATTTCTTTGCATTTACCAGAATATTTTTCAATGGATATTCATGGATCTTAATAATGGGAAGCCATTTTCTTGTGCATTTTGAATAATAGTATGATCAAATTTGGTTGATCTTTATTTAGCTGAAGAAGCAAATTTAGCTAATTCCTGACAGCTTATTCAGTTTTACAGTAATAACTCAAAATGTTAAACTGACATTAAAATGTGAAATTGATATCAGTTTGTTTGTTTTTACAAGGGAAATTTTCTGGAGCCATGCTGCAATAAATGTTTCTTTTTTTTTTAAATCATTTTATTTCTCAAGTCTGAATAAAAAAGATTGGAAGCAAAGTATGTGATATAATTATAGTATAACTAATTGACTGTCGTAAATATCAATAAAAATGTCACGAGTGCGGAACAACTCAGAAGGATTAAACAAGTTGAGGCACTTTCCCGTTCATTACCATATTTTATCAACCAGAGATAGTTAATTTTTTAAATTTTTTAATTGCAAGGCATTCCGAGCATTTTGAAATTTTTAAATTGAACTATTGAGAGTGGATAAAATATGGTAATAATCGAAATAAAGTGGTGTAATTTTTTTTTCTAAAGATGAATGGTAAACACCAAGAATAGATTTGGTAGAAAATAGCACTGGCTTTATTCAACATACGTTGAATATGAGAATTTATTTATCTTATGGGTCAAAACAAGTTTAAACTTGACATATCATTAGAGAAGGGCATTTAACTGTTATTTTCAGTGAAGTTTCTATTTACCTATACAGTACAAAGAGATCATTTTCTTCCTTAATTGAACCAATTGTTAGTGCCGTACCAAGTTCCAGTGTTTCTTCCATCCTGTGCTAATGTGAAGAAGCAGGTATTGGTATGACATCTAGTTTTGTTTATATTTATACCCCCGCTCCGGAGGAGGAGGGGGTATACTGTTTTACCTGTGTCCGTCATTCCGTAATTCCGTCATTCCGTAATTCCGTCCGTCACAACTTTCGTAAAGCTTTACTCTGCAATGGTTAATGATACAAATTTGAAATTTTGTCAGAAGCTTTGTGTAGTCATGCCATATTGTGGGATGCCTGTTTACCGACTTAGTCAATTTTTCATCATTCTGTCCGTCCGTCACAACTTTCGTAAAGGTTTTCTCTGCAATGGTAAATGATACAAATTTGAAATTTAGTCAGAAGCTTTGTGTAGTCATGCCATATTGTGGGATGCATTTTCAGACCTGTCGGAATGCAACTTCCTGTTTACCGACTTAGTCAATTTTTCATCATTCTGTCCATCCTTCACAACTTTCGTAAAGCTTTTCTCTGCAATGGTAAATGATATAAACTTGAAATTTTGGTAGAATCTTTGTGTAGTCATGCCATATTGTGGGATGCATTTTCAGACCTGTCGGG